>OMLP01022718.1:2124-25768 GCA_900302685.1 Spondyliosoma cantharus | reverse complement strand
GACGGGCGGGTCCTCTAAGCCAATCGGTGAACACGGCGCCGCTCTTGCGCGCGCCGGCGCATATCGCTTTGACCAATGACGATAGCCGACTGGCCCATAGGCCCGCCCACTCTCCGCGGAAATTCTTCCACTGTCATCTGAATGTATGGCACTCTGGTGAGGCATCTGTGTGATAAGAGGCCGCTGCCCGACCTCGTATTCATCAGGCTGCTTCAAATGTCTCTTTATGACCTGGAAGTGTTGATAAAACAATAAAGAAAAAGTTATGAAATGTCTCTAATACTAATAAAAGTTCTTAATACTTCTGGGCCATTCTACGCAAACGTCCATTTTTCTGTTTTAGCCTTTACAGAAAAATGACACCTTGAGACTTTTTGAGATTTTTGTAATAAAACAAACATTAGGTTGTTTGAACAATTGCTGCCTGTTGGGCAATCAATTTGGTAATATTTGTTTTGTAATCAGTTATTTACCACCCCACACACCACAGATACTTGTCCCCACAGTCATGTATTGAGGGAAAGTGCCATATTTAGAGTTCAAAACCATGTTTTTCTACTATATAAAATGCAATCATGTATGCAAAGCTATTAAATATATGATAGAAATTACTTTAACAAAATCCCTCACTCATTCCCTACTCCCTACTCCCTAGTCACTACAAAGGGAGTCCAACATAGTGAACCAAATAGGGAGCTCATCGACAGAAAAAAGCACTTTCGGACACTACTCAGATGACATTTTTCTCTCAGCGCAATGCATAATGGTAAATATTGCTTGGTTAGTGACCATCAGTTGTACAATACTTTTCGCATGCATTGTGGGATACTTTGAGTGCACTATATAGGGTATAATAATTATCACTAGACATTCGAACAGCACTACAAAATGGCGTACTCACTATGTAGTTCACTATATAGGGAGTAGTGAGTGATTTGAGACAAAGCCAATGTCAAACGTGTTTTTATTCACATTCTGGTCATAATGTTCATTGATTTTTTTTATGTTTAAACTCAGAATTCTTTAAATAGATGTTTAAATCCATGACTTTTCCTTGTAACAGAGTTTTTCTACACTTTATTGAAAATTTTACTCCACTTCTGTTTCTAGTCATTAATCATGAGAGGTCAGAAATATATATTGTGATATTCCCTAATCCTTCTACAACCACACAGGAGTTTACTTTATAATTATGTCATTACTAGATTTGTTATTGTGGGCTCTCACATTTTGACATGCCATAGTCCAGCTCCGATCTTTGCACATACCTCACATGCTTGTATTACGGAGTGTCTATTCACAGCTATATGGAAACAAAAAAGTTCTCATTCAACAAATGTTGACTGTTTTGGTTTCAACATTTTTGATTTTGCACAAGCTGTTCTTTTCAACATTCATCATTTTCCCTCTCAACTGACACGTGGACATTTGAAGTTCCTACCCTCAAATAAGGTTCAGATTGCACTCCATGCTTCTGTACCTGTGCTAGAATTTGAAGAATGATATCACATAGGCCCTTAAAGTGGACAGCATTCCTTTGCCAGTGTGTGGCTCACAAATTAGGCTCCGGTGACAAACCACTCTGGATCTTATTTGGTTATCAAGCAAGCAATATCTTTGCTTGACGTGTACGGTCAAGTTTTTATGGCCTGTGTCGTTCTCTTGTATAGCATGCAGTTACAATGCTCCTTTTGATAGACTCTGTGTTTCTGAAAGATGTGCATTGTTTCCTGATCCAAACCATCTTCTCGTGTATATTCCCAAGACTGGTGGATTCAGGATGTGTCCGCAGTAACACTGAATATGTTTTGGCCTTCTGTTTATTTATCTCTCGGATGATCCACATCTTAACCCAAGTAAGGCCGACTTCGGGGAACATGAGCGACAAGTGTCAACAGAAACTCAGAATATGATTCGTAGTATGGATTAGTGTTGCTTATATTAATGCTGATATACCTTAACATTAACCAGGAAAAGTCATGATCACAAGTCCAAAAAATCCAGCTCAGGCTAAAGAAATTGGTCTTGGAGTAGAGCCAGCCTCTGTGTAATGTGTTGTCAGAGGAGAAATGCTGCTCTACAGGACGAGCAGCTTTCTGGGCTGATGAATCCAGCAGTTTCTTCCCAACACATGACAAAGATGGGATTGTGCAGCACTGTGTGTGTGTGTGTGTGTGTGTGTGTGTGTGTGTGTGTGTGTGTGTGTGTGTGTGTCTGCACAGCAATACAGACTCACCACAAGTACAACCAACTGTGTGTCTTTATGTTCCGCTCAAGGCTTTTGCTAGTGTGAGCGCAAAATATGAAATCACTATAAAACAATCTAAACATGAATGAAAAGGATTATGGTATGTGACGATATTGGTAATTTCTCAATAAAGCAGCAATTATATTGTTCTAGATTTGAGCACAGCAAAAAGCTTTTTTAAGTTAGCCTCAGTTCATTTATCAGTATTTTTTGAATGATGTAGTATATATTTCCAACACCTCTGGAGTTAAAGGGTAACTCCACCAATGTTGCATATTAAAGTGCTTTTACATTTCTTGGTCTCGATGAGTACTACTGCATATGTGGAAAATGTAGTTAAAAGCCCTTTGCAGCTCCTGAGAATGCTGCGCTTGAACTAATAAATTGCCTCCAGTGATGTCAATCAGTGGCTAAGTTGAATTGTGGGTATTGTAGGCAGCAGGTTTAGAAAAGGAAGAATAATATGTGGAATAAAAAAGGTGCTATTGATTTTAAGCATTAGTTCTTAAACTGTCCATAATGAGTCGAACAATGTTATAGGAGGACAATGCTTGACCACTGGACTGCTTTTAGAAACCTGGCGCCTACGTTACCCACATTGCAACTCAGCCAGCTTCCTCTGGAGCCACAATAGACTTTATACTGCTTTTTTCATATATGTGGTAGTAATCCCAAGACCTGCAAACACACGGTAATGTGTAAGATGAAGGTGAATTTGAACCACCTCAAATCGTTTAATTAAATGAGACATAGATAATGTTATACATTTTCTTTTTGCTAGATTAAGTGTAATTCTCTGTTACATATACAGACAATGTCCATTCAAATGTAATAGCAAATATTAATTCAAATCCTGATATGCAATTCAGATAATAAGGTTAATAAATACGTTAAATGAGAGTTATCACAAATACAAACCTAAAACTTTAAAGCTTCTTTTCGGGTTGTCTTAACCTGATTCTTGTGCAAGCGATATCTCAACGCTTTGAGGGAATTCCTTCAGATTTTGAGCAAATGTCCACTTGTACTCAAAGATGAACTGGATAGAATTTGGTAGTCAAATGTCGAGGTCAGTGTGACCTCACAGCAGCCCATTCTCGTGAGCCTCGTATCTCAGAATCGCCTTGAGTGAAATTCTTCAAATTTGGCATGAACATCCATTTGGACACCCAGGTGAACTGACTAGATGTTGGTGGTCAAAGGTCAACTTCACTGTGACATAATGATATTTTGCAAAAACAAAAAAGGATAAACCATCTCATTTTCAAGGGGGTCCTCAGTCGCAAAAACATGGAAACGTACAAACATCTAAACAAAATATAAATGCGTGAATAACCGTCATAAACTATCCAGCTGACACAAAACAAACAACACGCTAACATCAGCAAGAATACATCAGGGCTCTCCCAGTCACCATGCCTGCATGCTCGACAACTGGAATTACCAAACAGCTTGGTCACTATCACACAACTGCTCAGAACTCAATGTCACATGGAACACATGACCACAGGAAACTTGGCACTCAAGTAGCATTTTTTAACATAGGTGACACCAGACAGGGTGCAAGCCTCTGCAGGATCCCAGCAAGTCTGAACCAACCTAAAAGTGCTGACAAGATTTCTGAAATACACAAACTTTGTGCCGCATGTGGCATGCAGATGTGTCCTCAGATCAGTGGTAGAATGTAACATTACATTACCACAGTGTGAAGTAGTTCAAATGATCCCGACTATAAAACATCTTCAGCAGTAAAATGCGACACATACATTTAGGCACCTGTAATATTAATTCAAAAACATCATATATAAAAGTAAAACACTAACAGGAAATCTGCTTTTACTTCTAAAAATACTCCTTCCACCACTGCTGAAATGCCTGTGGTGAAATAACTTTGATTGCAATGAACTGATCATGGAATCATTTGTTTTTTTGCACAATAAGAAGAGACTCTTGTGAGCTCCACACATGCAGCCAAGAGAGCTGAAGATCTGTTGAGTGAATATGTGACAATGTAATTACTTGTAACAGTCCGTACTGGACCCATTTAGTTATGCATGGTGACATCACTACTTCCAAGTAAGCGATCCACAGCTTTGTCCTATAACACCTCCTTGTGCTTATTAGAGCATATTTGTGTCCCTGCAGTCTGAGCCACAAAACATAGCATTACTGTTTTGTGTACTCAATGTGGCCAGAACTGTACAGATAAAGACAAACCCCTTTATGATCAAGCCTTGTAAAGGACAAGTAAAGTCTTTTCTCAAACTTTAAAAAATCCTATTGTACAAACAATATGTATTTATCAGGGACCTGATATAAAGTCCTTCTTCCTACTTGATTCATTATCCTTTAAACCAGTGGTTCCCAAATGGTAGGCCATGAGGCAAGTCCAGCTCCAGCGATCAATTCATTTTTAATTAGATTGTACTTTCTACGCTTTAATTTCCTGATACAGAGGCAAAATATTTACCCTAAGAAAATCCTTTAAAAACCTTACAGGGAACCCTAGCATTTCTAGAGAATTTGGCTTGCCATTTGGTGTGTCCCGGGCATGAAATGTTTAAATCACTGCTTTAAACCATTGATTCTCACCCTTTTCGACTTGTAACCCCTTTAAGTGAAGCCATACACCTTATCTAAGACACGCCTGCACAGGCTATGGCTTCACTTTGGACATGAAATCCATCAGTGACTGTTCCAGCTCATGTTTCTGATCTTTTTTATTGGCCCGGGTAAGTAACAGTATTAAGTATTTCAAAGGAAAAAAAGTGAACCTTTGGAGTCATTAGTGATGAATTTGCACTGCTGCACAACTATGATGAAGTTGACCCAACTGCCACTAGGTGTCAGCGATGTCATAGTATTACTGAGTGTGCGACATCATAATCCACATGACTACTCTTCATCATGCGGTACAAACACAGTGATTTAATTTTTTTAAATTTCATTAAGCACAAAATACATTCAACACACATTACATTGTGAATATAGACTTTAATGTTCAAACCTTGGCATTGTACAGTAAATTAAAACTTCGAACAGTAACAAAGACTTTTATACGATGTATTTCAACAGTATGAATTAAAAAGACCAATTTAGTACAACTTAATGCTTCTCAATAGAAAAATATAGGGAATGCCACAAAAGCTATAGTGTAATCAGCTGCCAATAAGAAATCTACAGGTGAATCAGACTAAATCCACACCCAGTCTAACATTGTAAAACCAACTTTCATTCAACAGTTAAAAAAGTACAGCTTATCTTTGGAGATGCAACGACTGTTTTCCAGATCATTACGAAATTAATTCTCGCTTTCTTTCATCACCTCCTTGCTTTTCTTCACTTCTTCGAGCTTCTTGTCCTATTAGTGTTGAAAAACAGAAGAATCACAACACTGTAGTTTTCATTTTATCAACGTTAGGCAGTTGACAAATGGCAGTTGACATCAAATCAGGAGCTTACCTTCTCCTTGAATTTCTCATTGAGCGCTGCCATCTGTGCAGTGCGGTTCTCTTTGTTCGCCTCCATCTTCTGATTGAGTTTCTCTTTTGTCACCTTGATAAAGTTGCATCTTTCCTCCATGGCCTTCTGCACGACCTCCTTCACGTGCTCTCGTTTTTCAGCCAAGAGTTTCAGCGTTTCCGCTCCCTGGCTCTAGCAAAAAAGACAGAAGAGAACTTTGGCAGTAAGTTCACAGAACCTGAATCTTTATCCAGTGTGCTAGGCAAAATTAATTAATCAAATTTCTCATATCTGTTAGCAATTTCTGATAATACCTTGCGTCTCTCTTCTGCAGCTTCCAGTTTCTTCGTAATATCATCCAGCGATGTTTCCTTTTTCTTCCGAGGGGACAATGGAAATTCAGCCTTGGCATTTGAAGCTGAGGGGCTCAGGATGAGCTCAAATGCCTGACCTGAAGCACGCTTGTTCAGCTCCTTCACTTGGATGTCTGTAAAACAGCACATTTGTCAGTGATGGCTCTCACATGTGATGATGACATGATGTGACATCAGAGGTTAACAATGTGGAAATATTTATACAATACCAAAATCAGACATTTTTATTCAATTAGTGACAATGACCCGACTATCAAATCTGTTAATCGATGCCTCCATTGAGATTCATTGTCCGTGGATAATTAAAGGAGGCCTCCTGCTACCATTTTACGGGTCACTGCTTTGTCAGAGAGGTCTGAAAAAAAACAATAATCCCTGCTGTGCGGCAGCATTTGAATGAGACAATGAAGAGAAAATGAAAACAAGATGTGACAAAACAAAGACTGTTTTTAAGTATTGTGGCAGTGCTGCTTTAGAGATCAGCTTTGTAACTGGCTGCACTAACCACATCAAACGACTCCAGTTACTTGAAGAGAGTTAAATACGTGTTGGAGTCGTGCATACCCATTCAGAGGACACAGCAACTTTGCTTTGCACTACTTTTCTGGTGAGAAACCTTCCTGGTTTAGCTGTTATATACTGCCTTTACTTGTTTTTGTTTAAGTGGCATTTGAGGTCTCTAAAAGGTCTTAAATTTAACTTTTTAAAGTGTACTATTGCATGCCAAAACTTATGATCCACATAACAATTTGCATGCTTTATACCTACCCCCAGAGGTTTCCATTTTTTAGCAGAATCGGTTGATACTGGAAGAAAACACGAAAACACAGATTATTATCAAGCAATATATCTATTTGTACAAAATGAATAACCTTTAATTTCATGTCCACCTCAGTGAAGGATCTTGTTTTGACAGATCGGTCATGCATGCGAGCAGGCCTTTTAACAAAACAGTTAACTTCTCTAATTCTTCCCCTAGTTTGGCCTGTAGCTTCAAAACACACAAGAGAATAACCTCATTACTAAATCAATTAACTAAATATGTATGCTTGTGTTGTTTATTGTTATTGCTGAACAATAATTCATCTTTTCAGCATAAATAAGAATAATGCAGCAGTAGGGGCTGTATAGTTGCTAATTATACCGTTACAAAGTTACATAACCTGTCAACAGCTAACGTTAAACATGTGAAGACATGACAGGCAAAACAAGTTCTCCACCTCAGCTATAATTACAACGTTAGTGATAGTCACACAGTGGTCCATATAATGGTAAGACCATGATGTGAGTTTATCACCAGTGCGGTGGAAGGTTATGTTTCTGGGTACCCACTGCTGGACACCACACACACACAATTCTGTAAGTGGGTTATTTCCAAAATGGCGGAGGCGGGGCAACCAAGGGGGCAACAGATGTAACCTTGCCACAGAGGTGCTGCACACGACCATATTCAACATTCACAAAATTTAAAAACCAACACACATTCAGTCATCATGAAATGGTAATTATTAAATACGATAATACTGATGTAGAGCAAAACAAAATATGTCCCTGACTCCCTGTCAGCTAAGGTTAGTTAGCAAAACAGACTGTACACTAAGTTAATGCTAATTACATAACATTGCCTCAAAACAAAACGTAAAGTCACAAAATGTACGTGAGTGTAAACCAATTATTCGACTTATTGTACAAGTTAAATGGCAAAATGTTAGCAATAATTGTGCCTTTGAGACAGTTTTTCAATTAATTTTAAAAAGCTTTTGTCATTTTGACGCTTCGTTATTGACGTCAACCGAACGGCGGCCATAACAACAAAGACCGTTAACTAACTTCTCCAGTTGACTTCAGTGATGCTGAATGAACTTCTTGAACTGGCTTAAAAAGTGTCCAAAACGACCTTTAACTCCATCACCAGTTTGTCAATGGTCTGAAAGCCTGGTTAAACATTTGCATAAACCCCATTGTTCTCACCGTCTGAAGTGCTTCTGTTTGAAAAGCAGACCTCTGCCGAGTTATTCTTCTTCCTCTTCTCTCCTCTCTCGGAACGCTAACATCTGCACCTTCGCGCCTTCTCTAACGTGTTCGAACGTCACGGCAGCTGTGTGCGTCCATTGGTCCAAATTCACCAATCACCGGCAGTGTATTAACTGTGAGAGCCAGCGGGCCAATGATATTTACTGAACCATTGGTGTCTCACCGGGAGGGGCGGGGTTCTTCAAGATGGAGCGGTGAAAAACACAAATCTGGCACGACCTCATGGATGTGAGGGCATAACAAGTCCGTTTGTGTTTACCAGCTGTTACGTAACTGTCAAATAAATCATCCACATGTGTTTTTATATTCAACTCGAATCAATGTGACGTTGAATCCAGCTGCTATTGTATTTATATGGTATATCATAACATAATATCATAGCATAACTATCCTACAAAACAGGATAGTTATGTTTCAGAGTATTAACAGGTCTACATTAGTACATGATGATTCTTTTCAAAGCTATGGGGAAATGGTTACAGCAGTATACTCCCCTGTTAAGTGAGGGACAGCAACTACATGGAAGTTTTACCCATTTAGGCTAATTATTCTTGTTTGGGGTTTAAGTTATTTCAAACATAAATAATACATTTGGTGTTTGAATTGCACAGGTTTTATATATCCTATAAAAGCCATTACTATAGGAATTGAAAAGAAACAGCTCAGCTCGGACCTTTAATGTGGCATGAGGGGAAATTTGATTTGCAGATGTGAGTAAAAAAACAAAAACAACAGATAAGAGAACATGAAATTTGTTTGGTTTCATGAGTGCAGTGGTCTCCAAACTTTTTCCACATGGTCCCCCAATTCCCAAACTGTAGATATTAAGATTTTTTTCACCCTATATGAGTCACATCCCCCACTTTGTGAACCACTGGGTGGATGTATTTTGGATGTTAGATGGCCTGCTTTGCTGAGCTGCATGTTAGTAAAGAGAGCAGTTCGAAAAAAAAGATAAATTCATATAGTGAACTGTGTGTTACTAATGTAAAAGAGAAAACAAAACCTGAAATACACAAATATAATACGAGATCAACCAGTTTTTGTCCTTGAAAATGTTTTTTCTTACTTTTCATCTCATCTTGAAGCCCAATATACAGAACAAAGTTAATGTTTAATGCACAGTAAGTTAGACACATTTTTACATAGTGACATTGTGTATGGGTTGGTAGACCACAGAGAGGTCTATTCCCTGTAAGTCATAAAATACCAAGGTGACGAGACAATGTTAATTATATTTTTCGAGCTGTTAGAGTTGGCCTGATGATGTATGACATTTCTGTAAAGCACACTGTATCAATGTGTACTTCTTTCTTTATCTCTCTCATTTACTCACGCGCAAACCGAAACCTGGTCAGTTACTTTGTCTCAGGGATGCAACACCATGAAATCAAATGTTGTAGTTCAATATACAATAACGTTATGGACCATTTGAATGTCGACTGATGAGGCTTTCATCATTGGCCAAAAGTATATTAAAGTTTATGAGTCATTAAACTGCCGATGGAATCACTTCTGAAATATTGCACTTATTTGTAACTAGCTGTTTTCAGGCAACCTCTGAGCGTGCCCACAAACTACTACAGCTACCCCTCTTTGTGTCCTTCATGTTGTGGCATATGAATGGAATATAAATGAAAGATTATCACTTGATTTCAGTCAATCAATCCAGGTTAGATCGAAAAGGTTGTCTAGATTTAGTGTCGTGTTTCACCTTTCCCTCTATATCTGACAGCAAAGCTCCAACAAGACTCTTTTTTTCCTTGTAACATTTTTCTTTAGTTGCGTCTCTGAGGGGGAAAAACACCTACAGAGTGTTCTTGGAGTGACTGATGAAAGAATAGTGAGTGAAGTTATAATCCTGACAGTGGCATTCTACGGACAATAAAACAGAGGCAGACATCAGCTGCCAGCCAAGTGAGCCTGTCAATGCCAGAACAAAGAGATGATTATAGGAGACTCACAGGACTGAGTGGCTCAAATGCACAGTCTTACTTTCAGTTTAAAAACTACTTTGGCATATGCATTTGCACAAACACTACCAAAGGAGTTAATTCCTGAGAGGACGGTCCCTGAATCCAGCTCATACAGTATGTGATCGACATGAATACAAAATATTCTTTATTCAGTATATTGCAGTTACTTTTAATCTAACCCTTAAACATAACAATTCCCAGTCTCCTGGGTGAAAGTATAAAGGTGCTGAAAAAGGAGTTATTTTCAGAGAAAGTGCAATACTGCAGGTTCAGGAATTATAATTAAATACCCATCCTTCTTCCATGAACAAACATGCACTGAACAGGTTATTTACAGTAGATATTCTAATCTTTGCTCGAAATCACTCCAAGGACTTGCTTTTATTTTACTGTAGAATCATTATTGGCTGTTGATTAATCTGCTGAAATGACAAGCATAGTTTATAGGAGCTCATTAAATTGGATGGCACAGTCATGTGAAATGGTTAAATGCTGCAACCTAGTGTTGTTTAGAGGAATCAATTGGACTAAAATAAATCAAACGCACATTAAACTTCTGTATAACCATAATCAACATAAATTGTAGCAATAAAAAAGTACTTTAAATACATTTTTGTTTATGGAAATATTTTAGTTAGTTTAGAAGTGTCTATTCTGTTTGGAAAATGCTTTGGTGGTATTATGATATCATACATTTTGATTGATAATCAATTCAATCAATTGTGACCAATGTAGATTCTAATTACAGAATCAACACAGCTATTAGGGTGTCTCTAAAGCCAGTGTTTTCTAAAATACAAGTTTCTGCATTTCCAGTGATTGAATATTGGACTTGAGGGGTAGTTTTGATAATTTATCTCAAGAACGATTCATCTGTGTCTAACAGTCGAGGGTAGTGTGGATTACCATGGTCTGTTCTGGTCCTCATCGCAATTTCTTGTTTTATCTGTGCATGGCAATGTTATTATTATTTTGTATTTTACATGGCATATATTAAAATTGATCAGTATAATCTGCTCATGTTGGACTCTTTCATGGTTTGTTACAATGCTCACCCTTTGTCTGTATGCCAATTGGGTTTACTTTTTACCTCAGACTCAATAATATATATGCATCATTTCTTTTCAGTGTTTCGTTAATTGGAGAAATATCCAAGCAGATTCATTTTACCTACCCTGCCACTTCTCAATACTCCTTTTTGCATGAGAATTGATTGAGTATTTGGCACTTAATATCTAACCTGGAACAAGGAATAATTAACGGTTCTATTAATAACCGTTGGCTCCCTGCTGTGCAGGTGCTCTACAAACAGCAGGGGTTTTGAAGAGGCTTCTGTTCGCACCCGACGGTCTCTCTCTTGCGATCCATGTAGTTTTAAACAACACTCACTCAGCACCTGGGATGCTGAGTGAGTGGACAGATGGTAGGTATCAAAATCCCCACATTTACTATCTTGTTATCCACCATGCTCTGCAGACAAAACTAGACTAGATCAAAATGCAGTATAATTGTATATGCAGAGATTTGGTGGTACTGGCAGTAAATTGCGTTACAGGCCAGCCCAACCTACATACAAATATAAACAAAAAACATGAAAATCTAGGGGGAAATGCCCAATGTCCGCTACTTGGACAATAAATAACAAACAAATGCCTCCTACAATCCCCAGGGAAATAAATGTCAAACTGACGGCAAACAGGGGCTTGGATTTTAAGGGGTTCCCAAACAAACACAGAGCCAGTGTTTTGCCATTTCCCACCTTTCTTAAGCCTTTACAAAAAAGGGTGTCATCACACCATGATTGGCTGAGAGGGAAAAGCGCCAAGCTGCTTCCACTCATTAATCAGGAGTCAGTATCCCCACCTGTGTGCAGATTATCTGAATCCCCTGCAATTACTCATGAGGGATTTAGGAAAAACAGCCCAAAACAAAGAAAAATAGCAAGTTTCAAACACTTGGACTGCTACAAGCATTTCAGTAAGGCTACGAATCATATACTTAAGAGATGCTTAACTAACGCATGACTCCTGATGATTTTATGTATGAATTAATGGATGTGTGTGTGATCAAGTGATGTGATTAGTTAACAGTTAATAGATAATCAGATAAAGAATGTTTATTCACAGTTTGCTCAGCACCTGATAAAAACAAACAAACAATAGTTTATATATTTCTATGAGAAAAAGTAAGGTTCTGCTCACAGAACTGGGCATGAGATACACACATAAATTAACATGTTGTTGCGTGACCTAGGTTGTATTGCTTAAAAAAAACAAAAACAAATGACACTGTTCATTTTAGGTATTTTATGTTGAAAAGCGTGTCATTTAATGTCACTCTACATACTTTTATTTTGAAAAGCAGTCGAGCAACTTCCGACTTTTAAGTACAGGAAGACAACTGGCGACATTACTCCACCGTTGTTATTTTCAGCAATTTAATGTCAACATGGGGGCTTGTCTCGCCTTGTGCTCTTTAGCTAGCTGTGTAAGTATCTAACCTCGACACGAATATCATCTTAGATACTATATGAAGGCTTCAGTCCACTCTCGTCGCACTGACGACTGATGAGCTAGCGTTAACGTTTAACTAATGTTAGCTAAGGAGTAGGAGCAGTTAGGAGCTAACGCTACACGACAGTCAACCTAAGCTGTCATTATAAAGATAACTAACAACAGTGACTTAACGTTAGCTTAACGTCAAATTTTAGTTAGCTGGCTTAGCTCTACTGGACGTAAAGCTAACTCGATTCACGAAGTTACCAAAATGTTGTCTGAGTAAGCTGGTGAATCAGCAGAGTAAATATATAAACAATGGGGACTGAGGAAGTGTAATTTACAGGCCATTTACTCCCACGTTAGAGTCATTTGACCTAACTAGGTGAGATAGTGATTGCTACCGAGTTGTTGACATTCTGCTATGGCTCACCTTTACTATTTGTAAGGACGACAGCTCCTGATCTGGATCAGACAACGGTAACGTTAGCGTTAGCATTGACAGTTTGTAAAGGCAGGGCACTGTGAGAAACGCCATGGAGAGGTTAAACCATAGAACAACTAGGCCAACCAGTGATAGGCCCGTGTTGTATATTTCATTTTGAATGACAGGAGTCAGATTTGTGGGTGATTCTTATCACTATCCTGATAAATAATTTACCGACTCCAATATATCTAATGGAACAAGACCTATTTATGATTGGCATTCTGCCAAAGCAGTTGCCTACATTAATTTGACTGTTGTCTTTAACTCTTTTTTTTCCACTCTCACTTCCTTCCCCTCCTCTCCATCACCCACAGGCCTCCTGTCTGTGTGGCTCAGCACCATGCCTCCTGTGTGGCTGCTGTCCTTCCTCCAACAACTCCACTGTCACACGGCTGGTTTTCTCCTTCTTCCTACTGTTGGGGACCATGGTGTCTGTCATCATGATCCTGCCTGGAATGGAGACTCAGCTCCGAAAAGTAAGATAACTGCGGGTCGTAATACATTATGTTTTTTAGGATTGTACTGCATTTTAAATATCTCCTGAACTACAGTATGTGTTTACTGTGCATGCCTTTTCTTCCGTATACTTGTGATGACCTACCTACCTGAAAAAAAAACAGGTCTCTGTCTTTGGTCCAGGTGTAATTATCTGAGATATGATAGTTACATATTAAAAGCTACACGGAAGGGAAATGATTATATTTGTATACTCTACAATAAATGGTTAACGTGTTATAAATCGTGTTGTATGCTATTATTGCATTCTTGTTGTTTTGTAGATCCCAGGATTTTGCCAAGGAGGAACTACAATACCTGGTATCGAAAACCATGTAAACTGTGATGTCATTGTGGGCTACAAGTCTGTGTACCGTATGTGCTTCGCCATGACGTGCTTCTTCTTTCTGTTCGCCGCCATCATGATTGGTGTCCGTAGCAGCAAAGACCCACGTGCACCTATTCAAAATGGGTGAGTGATAATACGGAATACATGTGTTCAGGGATGGACGCAGTTTTGTCTGTCTCTTGTACTGATTTTGGCTTTTCATCTTCCAGGTTCTGGTTCTTTAAGTTTCTGATCCTGGTCGGGATTACTGTGGGAGCTTTTTTCATCCCTGATGGAACATTTCATAGCGGTAATAACAGTAATAACCATTAATAGACAGTGCTTTTCATGAGCAGACACTGACTATGAGTGTCTCAGACTTCTCCAGATCAACAGTTACAGGAAATTGTATCAGCTGTGTCTGTTTCCTGTCAACTTAACAGTGTGGTTTTACTTTGGAGTCACTGGATCCTTCATCTTCATTCTGATCCAACTTATTCTGCTCATCGACTTTGCCCACTCCTGGAACAAGGTCTGGATAGAAAATGCTGAAAATAGTGACAACAAATGCTGGTTCGCAGGTACAGCATCCACTTCACAAGAGTTCTTTCTTTCTTTCTAAATATCTAATTATACCCGTGGCATATATTTGAATAGATTAGATAGATTTTCCTCTGCTGTTCATGTTAGAATCATGTTGTTACACAGTTGTGGTTTACAACATTTGCATTGATGTATCTTCATGTAATGTCCAGGCCTGCTGTCTTTCACCTTCCTCCACTATGCACTGGCCTTCACGGCTGTGGTGCTTTTCTACGTTTACTACACACAGCCTGACGACTGCACGGAGCACAAGGTCTTCATTAGCCTCAACCTTATCTTCTGCGTCATCATCTCCATTGTCTCCATCCTACCCAAGATACAGGTACAGTGTGGACCAGTCCATACTAATGCAGATACATTTGAAAACATTTTGTTCCCTATTTCGGTCTTCTTTAAATGCTAAGCGAACATTTTCCTAAGGAAAAAGGTTTTCTAGAGTGGATAAATGGGGAAATTCCACCCTTGCTTTGTGGTGTTGACAGGGAAATCAGAGGTTTTCCTAAATGTTGGGTACAATGTAGCAAAAATAGTGAGAGGCAAAGATTATATCCCCTCAAACTCTTTATGTGATGAGTCATTATAGCTGGTTACACAATGCAGTTGATGTCACTTTGGTACCACTGTGTATTTATGTTAATGTCTTAACATGCCTTGAACAAACAATGGAACAAAAAACCTTTTCCTATTGCTATGGTGTTTCAGTTGTGAAATTTGAGGGAACAACCCCCAATAACTAGTGTGGATGTTTTTTTTATTTTCACATACTGTATCTGTCCTAGTGTGGACATGGCTTTGCTGTTGTACTATGAGAAAAAGTTCAAATTTAAAGGGGCACTATGTAGTGAAATTAAAACTCAGAATTGCAATATTTACAATAATAATGAGGTAATAAGAAATATTATTTTTTCCATAACTGAATAAACAAGCTGTTCTCAAAGGAAAATAAGGCCCACAGAACGCTGTTTGAAGTTAGAAAGGTGGCAGGGTTCACCACATATAAATAAAATAAAACAGTATAAAATTGTGTTTTCCTTTGAGGTCAGTTGTTTATTCAGTTTGTGAAAACAAAGAGAGTTTGTTTATTTTGATTAGACAATGAAGATCTTTCTCTTCTGATTCAAATTTCTTCTCCAAAACTACTTAGTGCACCTTTTTAATGTGTATTTCTCCCCTGCTTTATGAATGACTTCAGTCATTTAAATACTTTGTACTTCCAAATACAGTTACTATAACATTTGTTTTAAAGGCAGCTTAACATTATTTTACTGTTGTCAGTTTAATTAATTGATTCAATGTGTGTTTGCGCTGTTTGTTACAGGAAGCCCAGCCACACTCCGGTTTGCTCCAGGCTTCCCTCATCTCCCTCTACACCATGTATGTCACCTGGTCTGCAATGACCAACAATCCAAGTGAGTCTCCTGTTGTTTTAGTCCACAATTGCAGCTTTACTCTTTTGGTGGCATGCTTTGATTTTACAGTTTTCTTTCAATATATGTATTTGCTGATTATCTGCTGCAGCATTTTGATCGTACTGGTGAGTTGTCCCATGACATGCTATAGGAACAAAGAGCTGCTTTTTGCTAATAGTTGGCACACCTTCCTGGTCTCATGTTGTGTGATTTGCCTTTTCCTAGTAAAAGGCAACAATGAGCAAGCTTGTTGTGACTGTAGGGTTAGTTATATGTATGTTTGCGCATCTGGGATCCATTTACACACAAAGTGAAACTCTATACTACCCACACAAAAGTACATTACACCTCTCTTTGAAAAAAATCATTCATTTTATATTCTAGATCTCTATCTCACTATCTCTTTGATACTGATGTTGTAACGCGATATGCACTTTAATCTTTGCTAGATAGCATATGAAACAGCTGCCTATTTTATATTGCAAAGCGGACGTATTAAAAGCATTATTTAGTATAAAACAGAAACATACTTTACAAAAGCACAAACACCTCTCCTGTTTTTATGGTGTTTTACTGTCAACAGTGAAATTTAAAATGGCAGTTCACACAAAAATCAAACCCATGTATTTTTCCTCCCACGTGTAGAGAGTGTTTTGCCGTGAGTTGCTGAGTTTTGGAGATATCAGCTGTAGAGACGTCTGCCTTCTCTCAAATATAGTGGTACTACCAAACTACACTCTACTTAACTACACTATTACTGTGTAGAAGAAAGCGTGCGTCTAATCATGGACAACAGGCTTTTGCTTGTGACAACACAGGAAGTAAACATTAATGGCATCATTTTTGGTTGTGCTGTAACGTTAGCTAGCTTCATTAACGCAGTTAGGTAGCCTCTCATCCATAAGTTGAGGTATGCGTTCTGCTGGTGGTGATTCGCTTAATGGTTTTGGTCACTTAGAAAGAAAATAGCTCCTACATGTAACTGCTTAGAACAAGGTCTGTGGATATCTTCAGTAACCAGGTCATGATTTCTTAAAAGAGACATTGCTATTGAGGTTGCGTTTATTTATTTATTTAAAATTTTAAGTATTTGAGTGTTATCTATTTCCATTATATTGGAGAGAAGGCAGACACCTCTACGACTGATAGAGATGTGCCTTTAAGAAAACACTTTGTAGTGTAGATATAGCCCCCTTAAGAGGAAACAGTTCTAAGGAAGAGAAATGGACTTATATTATTATATTGCATCTCTTACCATCTTCTGTGTCAGCATTTGAGTTAATTTATACAAGGAAAAAGGAGAAATCCTATTTTCATCAAGATTCTTCAAGATAGATTTCAGATACCTAGAGATACAGGATAAGTGCAGAGAGGCTCACTGTGTCATGATTTCTTTTTTATAAACTATTATGGTGTAGTAAATGTCTAATGCTGCTCGTCTGCTCTGATGTCTTAGATCGGAAGTGTAACCCCAGCCTGTTGAGTCTGGTGGCAAACGTCAGCACCACCCCCTCCCCCGGTGACAGCACCCCTGGAACTGTGCAGTGGTGGGATGCTCAGGGCATCGTGGGTTTGATCATCTTCCTCTTCTGCACTCTCTACGCCAGGTAGGTTTAACATCACCAATTACATTTTACAAACTGTTTTGTATTACCTATATTTTTTGTAAAACAGTCCCCCTCTTTCTGTCCCTCGCCCAGTATCCGTTCATCTAGTAACACCCAGGTGAACAAGCTGATGCAAACAGAGGAGGGCGGAGGGTTAGGAGGAGAGGGTGTGGTGGGAGAGGACGGCATACGCAGGGCCGTGGACAATGAGGAGGAGGGAGTGACTTACAGCTACTCCTTTTTCCACTTCCACCTCTGTCTGGCCTCTCTCTACATCATGATGACTCTCACCAACTGGTACCAGTAAGTACATTTTAATACCGATTCTGTTTCCCCTGGTGGACATATACTTATTACCCAAACTGACAGCTTTTAAGCACACATATATTCACATAAGTCAATGAAAGAAATCATCAGGTTTGAGAGAAACATGGAAGAATGTACATATCCTGAAATCAATAGCTTTCAGTGGTTATGGCAGGCATTGTAGGTCTTTGAGATGGCCACCAGAGGGCACATTACTTCACCTGAAACTTACCCATTTCTTAAAAAACACGGCTTGAATGTCATTTTCTAAAATCAGCTCAGTTTATAAAAGAAAAGCTCCTCCACCAAGTGCTTTTTAAAAATAATTTATGGGAAATATATGAGAAATATCTATATAAATAAATTGCAGTACATGTGTTGGTTGAGTTGTTTTCACTAAATTGTATCTTTTCCCTTTGTGTCCTCCCTCAGACCGGACACCACCACCCAGGCCATGCAGAGCAGCATGCCAGCTGTATGGGTGAAGATGAGCTCCAGCTGGCTGGGCCTCGGGCTCTACCTCTGGACCCTCATTGCCCCTCTCATCTTCCCTGAGAGGGATTTCAACTGAACACACCCGGCCTTTTTAGCGGGCTTTTTTTGTTTTCTTGCCTTGTATTAGGCAGAGTGAAGGATGCTGTAAAGGAAATATGAAGAATATTATGAAGGAAACACTTTTAACTTCTTTTGTTTTCCTTCTTTCAATTAATTGCCTCTGTTGTTATTTTGATTCTGTCGTTACTCCTCCCAGTATGAGTATTTAGTGTGATAATTACTACAGATTTTTTTAGTTAGCCTGATGGATGATGGTTTTGGCTGCAAGAAATAATTTTATTTGCCAGTGAGTCACCTTAATAGGCAACTCCCTACCTTCCACCCGATGTTCTGTTATCTTTTTGCTGGATCTTAGTTACTGGACTATCACAAAGACTTGGCAACAAAAGCACTTTCTCAATACCTCAGACGTTTCCGTTTCAGATTCCCCTTTAAAGGCCCTGTGACATCAGACTTCTCTGATTGGCCAGGTCTGGAATCCCCCTGATTAGGTGGACTGTTTTGGTGCTGGGGGCAATGAGGAGATCCCTCCTCGGGAGCCCCTGAGTGAGGTGAGTGTGAGAGTTAGATAAGAGGAATATGACACACCCAAGAGATCATAACAGGGCTTCCCTTTTGCTGCTAGGCTGTATGCAACCACACGTCATAACACCTTGAGCTAAAGAGCCCTAATAGACCACTCGTCTAATCTCAGCTCTTCCTCGTCTACTTCAACCTATGGTAATTTATGTCCGGTGCTATGCCTCTTCATGTCTGACTGTTCGGCCTTGTACAGCCACGGGCAAAACAATCTGTACCTGCATAGCAGTCTGTTTGCAGCAGGGAGACATGTATTGATCCATAGCAGTCAGCATCATGCGATGTGCAGCGGTACGGTTCAGGAGGTGACAGTGCGAACGCTTAAGAGTGTTACTGAGTCGAGAAAAAGGGATTTTTAATTGTCACAGTGTACAAATCAATAATGACGCATGTCAGTACTGATAAATTGCTGTTAAATGGTTAAATTGACTTCATAGTATGTTGATGGTTGTAATGGTGGTACAGTAATTTTATGCATTATATAGTATTTACCTCAATTTCAATATGAATGGTATGAGTCAAAATAAGACCAGAATATTTCGTACCCGTGAAAAAAGGTTTTTGGTACAATCCATTGTTTTTGTTATGTTCTTTAAACATTTCAGCGCCCACACATGAATCACATTTCCTGTTTCTCTGGCTGCATATGAGTATTGTGAATGGAGTTTTTGAAAGTGTTGTGATAAATTGGAACCTTTTTTTTTTTTTTTTTACACAGATATCAATTCCATTTACCAATCCAATGTATTGTACATGTTCCCATTATTGTTTACAAAGGAGATGCCATTGTTGGATCATAACATGTTATATTTCAAACACTAATTAAGTGCCTTTTTGTAGTCCTGCGTTTCAAAGCAAATGTATCACTCATGCTGATGTGTGCTTTTTATGCCTTGCCTTACATTGTGCTCATTGCATGCCGTAAGGCACAGACCGAGGACAGGAATTAACATTGTATTTAATGTACAAACACTGTTTTTAATAAAGTTCTGTCGCTCACTCTTTGTCTCGATGCAGCCTCATTTATAAAAAGTACAAAGAAATCGGGTGAAATATCCTAATGGTATGCTATGAAGATCAGTGGTGGAAAGTAACTAAGTTTTCACAATTTTGAGGGAGAAGTCAAAGTTTTACAATTCATAGGTAAGTATTGTACTTTTTACAACACAGCATATATTTGGCAATTGTAGTTATTTTGCAGATTTGGTTTAATAATAAGAAATGTTACCAATAAATGAATTATGATGATATATTATAGAGTAAGAAAAAAACTTAATTGATCTTGGAGGGGAAATTCACAGCTACCCAGCAGATAAACTATATAAAGTAATAATTTAAATAATTTTTTATCTTCATATTACATTATGCATATTCTGCATAATGAGTAATTTTACTTCAGTAAAAATTAAATGCAAGACTTTTGTATTTCTGTGTATTTCTTCACTGAAGTATTGCTGCCTTAAGTACCAGATCAGAGTACTTTTTCCACCTCTAGGTAAAGTTTAGAAACTACAAAATATTTGACAAAAGCATTGAAAGTTATTCATTACACTTATTTTACTAAGGTACAATTAGTACTGATGGGGTAATTAATCTGTTTACATTCAGTGTTGGTAAAACATACTGTTATGACCCCGGCTCGAGGGAAGCATGTATTAATATTATATATTATTGTATGTATGTATTACTCAAACAAAGGTTAGATGTAAGAAAACTAAGTTTATTGTAACCAAAAGTAACAAAGGGGAAAACAAAATGGTGTCTGGAGACAATGCTGCTGGTCCTGGCTGCAGGGAGATAGAGTTGGTGGGGCCACACAGGGCTTTTAAGTTCAGCAGCAGGTGCTAGGTAAGGAGGAAAGGAGGAGGAGAGGAGAAACTCTAGGTACACTGTAAAACATGGCACAACAGGTCTTGGACATAACACATACCCAAATGTCATACTTAAAAAGTAAAGTAAAAGTAAAGATATGTTAAAATATTACTTTGGTAGAAGTGAAGGTCTCAGTTTAAAAATATTAAAGGATTATATTGAATGTACTTATGTACTTTATTTATTGTATATTTATAAACACTGAGATTAAACTATACATGATTTGCTTCTAAAATGTAGTGGAGAGGAAGAAAGAAGTAGCTGAAAATATCAAAAAAGATTACCTAAGTAGGCTACATCATTTGAGTAAATCTACTTAGTTGCATTCCATGGCTGCTGACATCTAGGTGTGCCATGGATGTTATCTCTTAAATTACACCTTCCTGTGACAGCACTGTCCCTCCTTTTCTGTGCATCACCCTGTAGATTAAGGTCATGAGGGACCAGAGTGAGGGGACTGAGGAGGGGCTGCACGTGCTGTGTACTCATTACAGCACGTTCTGTACTCTGGGTGAAGCATCATTTATAGATTACACACCAAAACAAGCAAGCTGTATGTTGTACACACCGTCTCAGTGCAAGAAAATGTATATCTGATAAACTCCAACACTTTCTCAGCACTGGTGTGAACGGGGACACATTCACATCAGTCACTGTTGCCTTGACCCTTAACTGAGTGTTTGTTCAGCCAGTTCGCTTCCTGTGACAGCCGTCCAAAGCTAAATTGAAAGCACATGACTTTGTGTTTCCAGTCAGTGAATAGTAATCACAATAACAGATTTAGACCCCTTTAGCCTTACTGTAAATTGCAGCAGTAAATGTGTCCGACCCGTCCCCCCTGTGCTGGTACAGAGACAGAGCAGTGTGTGCCAGTGCTCGCAGCCTCTGCTGTGTTATTTCCTTCTCGCCTGGCCGGCAGACGGGGCCTGTTGGTTTTGGCTGCTACAGTCCCTCAGTCCAGTTGGCACTGTCTAGAACTGTTCAGGACACACTACCTCCTGTCGACTTCCACCCTCCCACAGTACCACCCCTCGCTCAGCCTATCCATGACAATCCTGAGTTGATGGGTTGTGTCACAGTTTAGCTGGGAGAATTATTTCCCGTTTCCTTATATGCAGGGGAGGAAGCAAAGACTTCCCCGGCACTGCAGGGAGGACCACAGCACACTACTGTAAACATAAGAAAAGAAAACAGCCATGAGACGGCAAAGAAAAGATTCAGTGAAAGTGTTTTCGAAACAGTGCATAGTGTTAAAAATATTCCAGGAGCAGAAACTCAAATTGTTTCAGAAGTGAGGGGACATGAAGATCAAATACTTAATGCGCAGATGAAAAAGAAGAACATCTCAGTACCAGCGTGTGAACAGTAAGCAATTCCACAGTCAGTATATCAGAGAACATATACATTGTTAAAAGATTGAATTAGGACCACACAGGGCCAGATTTATAATATATAAATCTGTCAGAAACACCCTCCCCTCCCAATATATTGATATTAACAAGCTAGAGACCATCTTGCGAAGAGATCACACCAGCCATGATGCCTGTCAACATGTTGATGTTCCAACCCATGACTACTCAGTAGTAATTACTACAATATTACATGAGTACTCAGTGCTCATGGGCCCATCTCCAAACTCTGCCTTTATTTTGATCTCAACAACACAACTCAAATCAAAATAAATGTGGGCCAGGGGTGTAAAGTGTGAGTGGCCATCCCTTAATTTGAGCCTCCTCACTCGGACCATGCCCATCTTTGAATTCAGCCTTCATTTTGATCTTAACTACACATTTGTATCTTACACGGTATATTTTTTTATATTTAGCGGCCACAGTCTGAAATATACAATAGAAAATGTGATCATAATCATAGCCAACTAACTAAAATGCAACTATAAACTACTACTAACATTCTGAGCATATTAACCTTGCTAGCGTTGCATAAATGTAAGGATCTGTTCATCTTCCCATCTGCTATCATAAACTGCACCAACAAAAGCGCTTCACTTCAGCCAGGCGATGCATGATAAGGTACAACAGTATGTCATTTTGTGCTGGAAATGTAACTGTTGAAAAAGTGTTGGTATAAGCTGGAACTGGAAACAAAAGTTTTTGGTATGAGGGGCACTAATCAATCGTACGTTAGTTATCATAGCTAAGTTGTCTGAAAAGTTCATTAGCCGCACATTCACCCAATGACCAGCAGCAGCGCTCAACCATCGTTAATATTTGTATTTCATTATATTCGTCAGAGATCCCACATGACGTCTGAGTCAAGTGCAATAAAAACCCATGTGTTTGTGAATTTTTAATATTTAAGAATGGCAGGAAATGAGTTTTCACTCAGAATCCCCTCACCACCACCACCACCGACCCACAGCTGATTCCCCCCCCCCATGGCTCCGGCCCTGGTACCACACAACAAATATAGAATATTATTCACAACAATGAAACACATCAGCGTGGAGCGACTGCAGTAATGACAGCAGATCCAGAGTGAGGCTATTATAGGCCCATAGAAGGTTATGATGATGTATTTAGTGTTGGGCAACTCAAGAAGCTTTCATTGAACGGAAAACAGCGTGGATGCAAAATGTGTAAAAACATTTTTTTTTAAAGTAGACCAAAGCGCATGTTTCACAACGTTGAGCTCAGTATGATTGTATGTGACAAATAAAGATCCATCCCCTGTAATGATGTGTTTGTTTTGCCTTTTACAGACACTCCTTACTCAACATAGCTCTCTGTCACTGCTGTGCTGAGTTCGAGTCCTGCGCACTCGTCCTGACACATGGCTTCACTTCAAGGGTCAGAC
>OMLP01022714.1:0-15505 GCA_900302685.1 Spondyliosoma cantharus | reverse complement strand
TAGTTATTAATGGCTTTTTTCCAGTAATGAGCTCTGGTATACTGGAACAAACACAACTTTTGGGAGATGTTTTCCTTTAGTTACTTTGCTCCGTTTCAATAAAAGATAGATTATCTTTAAAGTAATAATGCCAAAATATAAATCAAATTAAAACATGAATGTGATATTCAACATTTACACAAAACAATGATAATAAAAATGGTTGTTACTGATTTAAAAAATACTTTAAATTTAAAATAAGAAAAGACAAACGATGCCCACGGCCTTTAAAGAATGTGATGTGTTCGCTGGTTTTCAGGCAAATTCGATTTCACCTTCCAGTATCAGTGTGAAATCTCTTTACCACACACACACACACACACACACACACACACACTGATCCAGTAAACACCAGCAGCAGTGTGTTGCAGTGTGTTGCAGTGTGTTGCAGTGGTGACTCAGGCTCTGTATTGATCAGCATTAGCAGCAGTGAAGCAGAGAAACGATGTCAGTAGAGCAGCCGGTGATAAACTCAACCTGCCCGACAGGATTAAAGAACCTGATTCAGAACCCAGTTCAGCCGAGGACGGAGGTCAGAGTGAGAGCGAGACGCATGAATTTGCTTTTCGATGATCAAGATAATAAAGACAAAGGAAGCTGTTTACATCCAGAGAGAGTCCCTGACAGCAGGTGGTCGTTAAGTTATAAATATGTCAAATTGTGACACCTGAGCCTGATTTACTGATGAATAAAATAAAAATTTGAGGAAAAATAATGATTGACTGCATCATTTATCCTGCTTTTGATTTTGATAATGAAAACTGTTCATTTTGGAACATCATAATTAATGTTTTGGTTTCTCTGCCGTGAAGGTTTCTAAGACGTCCTTCATCTACGTTCAATATGTTGTGTCTCAGTTTTGAGGGATGTCTCGCAGACCACTGAGATTCTTGCATCTTCACTGTGCATTTATTTATTTATTTGCAAAAGGTTTTATCCATTTTAATAACTTCTGGCAGGTCTGCTTCTCAGTTTACAGCTGACAAAGAGTGTGTTAGATGTTACAGACGTCTCATGTCACGTTTGTTGTTGTTAGCTAGTTGCTACGCTGCTACTGAATGTCTAAATTTCCCTCAAGATCAATAAGTATCTATCTATCTATCCGATCTGACCCGATACTGAAACATACACTAATATGATTAAAGTCCAGAGGAAGTGAAACTGACTCCCCAAAGTCTAACAGCAGTGAGACCTCGAGCTGCTAATGCGTCCGATCAGACGCCGTCGTTAATGATCATAAACTCTGAGCTGCTCATCGACGTTCAGGCTTAAAGCGTCGTTAATAACAATCAACGCAGGAGATTCACACTCGTTCAGCCAAAGTTTCACAGAACTTCTGGCTGTTAAATTGTCCTCAGAACAAACTGGATCCCGTCTACAACTGGACTTGAAGACGGGAAAAACATCATGTGAAGCTGAAAAGATCAAAGTATTCAGCCTGATAACATTTCTTTAATAAATCCAGATTCCCTCTTTTTTTGGTTTGTGCCCCCTTAAAACAAACAAAGTTAGTTTGTCTCTATCAGACGATTCATCTAAATAAACTTCAGAGTCAAAAATATTCAGAATTCACAAGAAAATGGTGACGATTGGAGCAAAAGCTTGTAAAAACAAACATAATTTGAGTTTATTTAAATTCTGTTTAATCCCTTCAGTCAAAGAGAATCCCATTTATTTACTTGGTTACTTATTTAATTTGTTATTAATGCCATTTAATCTAGTTTATTTTAGTCAGTTACAGTTTTGTTAGAGCTTAACTCCACAAAGCGTCTCTCTAAACCTTCCTCGTCTCTCTTTCCATGAATCACACTCACGCTCGTATGAGAGAAGCACTTCCTGTCCGCGAGGCGTGTCAGGATGAGGTCAGCGGGCAGAAACAGACATGACATCATCAGCATGACGTCATCGGCCACATGACCACAGAGAGGAAGAAGGGAGGCAGCAAAGAGGGAGAAAAGGAGGAAAGACGATGAGAGGGAGGGACGCTGACGATCACCGTGAGGACAATGATGTTATGATAATCACATGACTCAGATCAATACTTCTATTAATTAGCCTCCATAAGATGATGACGAGGAGTCGATGCCTGTAATAATCCAGGATCACGACTCGCCTTCATGTAACACAACAATCTCCTGTGAGTCAGACATAATCTGATCAATCTGCATTATTAGATATTAGAATGTATATTTATCGTGTTTGTATTTGTTAACGACTGCTGCTGTTTTATTTCATCTACGTTTTAATTCAAAACAAAAGAGCTTTTACATTTTATTTTATAGTTTACATGTCTGCATGTTCTGCTGATGTGCTGACGCTCGTTGTTGTCGTGGGTTGTGACTCATGAAGTTACTGAAGTTAGTTATCAGTGTTAGATTAGCTCAGATTTAATGTTTAATTCTGTGTTTTTAGTGTCCTCTGGAAAAAAAGCAGCATTTCTGTCAGTTTAAAAATCAGTTTTCGTCTTGACTGTCTGTGATTTCGTTCTGTTGATATAATAAGTTATTTGTTTATAGCCCTCAGTGGTAAGATAAGTTAAAAAGTAAGATTATGACGTCGTCCTCGCTTGTTTCTGCACTGATACAACAGAGCAGAGCGCTCATGAGTTAATTAGTCAGAGTACAGTGAAGTAAATAGGTCGTCGTCCTGCAGAGACGCCATCAGGGATGCAGGCTGGACACGTGAGTGCATCACACACATCTGCAGCATGAACACACACACACACACACACACACATATATACTATAATAAGAAGAAGTTCATAATAATCTGTGTTTAATGTCCTACAAAACCATTAAACTAATTTTAATTCACATTAGCTGCAGAAACATGGACAATATTTCTTCAACCAAACAGAAATCATTCCAACATGGAGGCTAATTAAAGTGATTGTTAACGAGCCGAATAACTCCAAATTTAATCTGAACATAACGTTTGTGACATTTAATCTGCTAATATATATACACATATATATATAATTACAATAAGGGATCCATAAAGTGGCTGATTTTTTAATGGAATCTGTCTCGTTCTGTTCTTTAGAGAGACGGTGTAACAGTTTATAAAACATGACGACTTTTCAATCAACACAACATTCCAGGAAACTTCCAGGAAACTTTCTGCTGGTTTCTGCTAAACTTCAGCTTCTAACTTCTGCATGTCAGTGAATTAAAGTACATTGTAAGACATTTACATTCTACATCAAACCTTATTAATGGACCTTATTTCAGGTATTAATCGTAAAACCCCCCACTGACTTTGAGACGACGATACTGGAAGTTCTTTGCAGGTTTTAGGACTCTATCATATCCGTTATTAGTGGAATATTAAGTTACTAATGGGCCAAAATAAACTCTGAGGCGTTCGCACAGTGTCCCACAGTCCACATCAGCCAAAAATCATACTGACATCCAGAATTAATCAAATATCTGACTCTGATTAGAGAATAAAACTAGTTCAAGACACAAAACAACAAACTGCTTCAGCTCAAACTGCTGCTGACACAGTTCATGAGTTTATATTCTATCAGATAATCTTGATTTAAATGTTCATTTTAATCTATTTCAGTGAAGAAAAGTTGAGTTTGAACCTTTAACGCTAAGCTGCTTTTGATAAAAGAGGATCACGGCCGTCCAGAAATCTCTGTTTATGTTGTGAGAAATGTATTTAGGTATCAGAATCTTAAAGTCGGCTGTTGTATTAAGTTAAGACCGTCTGGATCTTTATGTTACAGGCTTCAGTCGATCACACACATTATAAACAGACAGTCGTTAATCTGCGTGAGCTCAGCTGAGCGGTTATAAACATCTCTCAGTTTCACAACACGCACACGCTACAGAAATCGTCTTGTTTGACATCCCGTGACGTTTAATCCTCGCTGATCTCACGACTCGAAGCTCGGCGGCTGTTTGTGAATCAGCAGTCTGAGAGTCAGACAGGAGACTCTCCGATTCGTCTGTCTTTTGTGAGATTAAAGCCGAGATTAAAGCCACACCGGGAACGATTCTTACGTAACGCGGCAGCTGTTTTTATCAGATGGAACCTCGGAGTGACGACAAAGCGGAGAGGAGGGATTCTTCAGCTTTCATCGAGACGCTGTGGACTCCTGACGGTCGTAAAATAAAAGTGAAATGTTTGTTTTTTGTGTCTTTATAGAGTTAATATCAAATTCTGCAATCTTTACATCCAGTTTGACTGCAAAAACTCCACTTTACTTCTACTTTTATGCACCGTGAGAATAAAAGTAGAAGATATAAACTGCAAAATATCATCAATTAGTTTTTAAACGTCTTCTTCGAGCTTCCCTGACGAAAGTTTGTTGTATTTTACATATTTCCTGATGCGTCTGCCTCTTCTTTTAATATTTCCCTTGTGCAGATTCTATATTTTGTTTGTGTTAATGTAAAAGTTCTTGTGCTGTCTTGATTTGGAGACCTCGAGCTCGGTGGAAGCGTCCTAGCTCAATAAAATGAATAAATAAATAAATAAATGAATAAATAAATAAAGAGGTTTGTTTCAAAGTCAGACATGATATTAGCGATCTGATGCTAACGAGGCTTCACTCCTACTACAAGATCTGCTTGTATGATATCCCTAAAAGTTTCATCTCCTCAGTATTTCCCATCATGCTCTAGTGTTCCCTCACAGACACAACTAGCTGCAGCACATGGCGAACCAGCAGACAGGCGACTTCATGATATAAATCATTTACAGCGAACCAAAACGTTGTGCGTGTTTCCGCTCATGTTGGAAAAGGAGGAGGCGTTACTGTGAAGCCGGGACTTAAAATAAACAGAGGAGAGGTCGATGAGGAGACGGACTGCAGCCACCGAGGAATAACAGGGTGTGTGTGTGTGTGTGTGTGTGTGTGTGTGTGTGGTCCCAGGGGTGTCCCGGCCCAGCCCCAGTATGAATAATGTATCATTGGGGAGGAAGATGTTGGAGGATCTTCTCTTCCTGGTTGTTAATCTTTGTCTCTCTCGTGTTTCTGAGCGAGCTGATGGAGAACCAGAGCAGCAGCAGAGCTTAAAGTTGTTATTTTATTCATCTAAACCGGTGATGTGTTGCGGCTATCGACCCTTTTGAATCCCTTCTCACCTGCAACACACTCAGCGAAGGTAGCAGTTAAAAAGTGAAGTTGTATTTAAGTTAAAGTGCGAAAGCGTCTTTTCTCCAGATTAAAGAAATGAAGGATTTAGCAGCGAGTTGGCTTTTCTTGACATGTTTGCCATCAGGGTTCAAACCAGGCTGTCCTGTCCCGTGACCTTTTTACCCATCATGCATCACAAACATTATCATAATCCTCACGTCAAAGATTAAAGTTGTGTTTCTTACAGTTACATACAAACTGAACATGAGGCAGAAAGAACAGGAAAGTGAGAAGCAGTCATTGTTTAACAGCACCTGCAGGTATTTGTGCAAATGAAAGTGATTTTATGTACATGAAGGACTCGATTATTTACATTAGATTTATCTCAGTAAACGTAAATATGCCAAAATATAATGTTAGTTAAAGTGTTAACTGTTGATTTTCGTGAATTTCTCTGCTTGATTTTCCTCTCACAGTCAAAGTGTTGAGCAATAATGTGAAGTAGTTTATGTTCTTTAATGATCTTCACTATTTATACTCTTCTAATAATTAAATTCTTCAACATATTATCTAAATTTACACTTTCAGCCTCGTTTGATTAAAAAATATTAACAGGTTTAATTCACGTTCTGATTTAAAGATATAATTTGTAACATTTCTGCATTAAAATGTCTAAAAATGACTCGACCTGTCTCATTATTTTGTTTAGTTATGCATTAAAATCCGTAATATATTGGAGGTAAAAACATAACGTGAATAAAACTTAATCTCGTCTGTGAACGTGAACACAACATCTCACGTCACAAACTCATCCGGCTACATTCGACTCCACATCAGCAGAAGTTCGATGCGTTCACATGCATTTATTAATCAAATCAATAATAATTTAACACCAGCGTCGAGGCTTCACATTATTCACGTCCACAACTTTAAATAACTACCATCATTGTATCCGTTCCTCTGCAGCGGTTTTGCTCGTGCATCACATTATGTTACAATAAATGATGTTACCGCGCTTCACTTTCCCGTCTGGATTCCCTCTGGGACCGGACCGAACCATTAGGAGTGAGGAGGCCATGTTTTTTTTCCCGTGTAATTATGGGTAATATTACAGCTCGGTGTTTCCTTTCAGACCGCTGACGTTATCACACACACACACACATTCTGCAGAACAATTTCAATCTTGCGATGCTCCGAGATGATAAATGAACCACGTCGTTCTGTCGGAGCTGATAACAGTTTCGCTCTGTGACTCTGATAAAAAGTACGACTGCAGACGGAGAGAGAGAGAGAAAGAAAGAGGTCAAAGTAAAGGACGCTCTCACAATCAAGACCGATTATTTGTGTCCTGGAAATCTGTTGAATCTCATAATCTGTCTGTCGTTGTGTTGGTGTGCAGTTACAATGATCAGAGACACCAGAGACACATTCCAACTGTCACGTGTCAGATGTCAGGGAGTCTTTGAACGCAACATGAAGAACGGTTTCCGATGAAGCTTCTCACAGGAAATGTGCGTCAAGCGGGAAGTTTATATCGTCCTCAGAGAGGAAACGGAGCCGGTAGGATATAACCGGGCTGATGGGGAACGCCAGGATGAAATAAACCGGAATTCCCTTTAATACGACATCATCTTCATCGTTATCTCCCAGACAGAACGATGGAAGATAACAGACACACAAACTGATGTGAGAGCAGCTCGAAGGTTGAAGGTTGTTTTTTAACCTTGACAACGACGTAATGAAGCTGAGTGATTAACATTGTTTCTATGGAAACGCTGATAACAAAGATATAAACTTTACACAACTCTTTACCAGCAAAGACGATGTGTTGAAGTTTCTCTCTTTGCAACACAATATAGATGAGATTTAATTGTGTTTTGGTTGCTATGATATGTCAATTATTGATTTTTCCCTCTCTTGTTATTAAATTAACTTTTATTAAATCATGGCAGCCTGACAGGGATTCAAAAAAATCTTTATTAATAGAGACCTGGCTGACGGAGCAGTGACATGGAGAGGTTTCATGAACTATAAGAAAGAAAGAAAGAAAGAAAGAAATATAAAGTTAGATACAGATTTTCTTCTTGTCGACTGATTTCAAACATGTTTGACTTCATTCTTTGTAAAGATATATTACATAACGCCTCCAGCTTTTAGGCAGATTTATTATTTAAAGCTTCTATTTATAAGAAAACTTTAGAGTCTCACTCCCAGCTCGTCAGAACGGGTCGGCCGCCATCCCAAAGCTTCTGCTGCTAACTGCTAACTACAACCTTCAGATCAAGTTAGTTTTGACGCTCTCCACGTTGGGTTCACGTTCATTAGGTGGTTCCCAGAACGGTTCAGCTGCTGCGTCTAAAATCCTTAAAACGATCGAGATCGAACGCCAACATGTCGATCCTGAGCGTCAGCAGAGCAGCTGGTCTGGAGTCAGCACACAACATCTGGTATCTGCTGCTGGCTGGGCGGCTGCTGCATCTCGTCAGATAACTGGTCGATCCCTGTGTGTGTGTGTGTGTGTGTGTGTGTGTGTGTGTGTGTGTGTGTGTGTGTGTGTTCAATAACTTATTTTCCAGCAGCCTCCCTGACTCTCTGTCACAGAAACTAGCCGACTGAACCAACCTGGCAACCATGTTTGCTACGAGAAACAATCTCAGGATCTCCAAACATCACGTGCGATAATGAAACTGTGCTCGACTTTTAGTTCTGGAGCCACGACGGCTAAAAACAAACGGTGTGACGTCAGTTCGCCACAGCTGGAGCCGGCAGATGTTGCGGTGAAGCTGAGGAGGAACATCGAAGGTTCAGACGTCCTCTGACCTCAGCACAGCGTTTTCAAAGTGGTTTCTGGTAGCGAGGTGTCTTTTATGTCCCAGAATGCCGTTCAGTTACCCAATAAAAACAATAAAATAAAATTATCTTTTTTGAAAGAAAACAAGAGTATTACATTTGGACCTCGACAGTCTTATCTACACCGAAATACCCAGAAATCCCTGTCGCGTTTAGCAGGGACGAAACATTTAATCAGATTCTCTAAAACTAAATATTCTCTGGTTTCGTTCTGCGACAGTAAACTGAATATCTTTGGTTTGTCGACCAAACAAGACATGTGAGGACGTCGTCTTGACTTTGGAAACACTGATCGACATTTTCTAATCCAAAGAACTAATCAATTAATGGAGGAAATAATAGATACATTAATGGGAAATTAAAATATATGTTGGTTGAAGCCCTGTTCGTGCTCAGTATTTCTTTACTGGAAATCTGCTCTGACTATATTTCTTGCTCACCAGACGCCGTGTCTCTGTTCTCTGCCACACCCCGAGGTCTGAGCAGATGTTATCAATACAGAGAGAGAGGAAGAGGAGGAGGAGGAGGAAGAGGAGGAGAACTGGCTTACTGAGAGCAGTACAGCCGCCAGGAGAGAAAATGAAGGAGAGAACACAGAAACAAGGCAGAAGTGAAGAGGAAGGTGAAGAGGGAAGACATATGGACGATAAGGGAAGACGCAAGGTGAGAAGAGAGGACGTCACGTGAGTCTGGAGGAGAAGTGAAGGAGAGAGATGATGATGAAAGGAGTAGAAGAGGAGGGCGAGCAGAGGAGGAGAGGAAGATGAAGAACAGAAACAAAATGTACAGAGAAAGAACAACTCGATCTTTCCTCTCTGCCTCAGTTACGGCAGCAGAGAGAGATTTTTCTAGATATCTGCACACAAGTGTATGAAAACACAGGCCCAGCACACAGACAGCTGGAGGCTAACAACATGGCTACCGCTGAGCTAAGCTAACAACAAGCTGGATAATGGCCAAGATGGAGATAACAAGCCGGGGACGGATCTGAAGAAGAAGATTTGTGTTCTTGCACCAAAACAAACATGGACGCCAGCTGCAGCTTCAACGTTGTTATGCAGCAACGTTTGTGTCGAAAAGGCCGAAAAGAAAAAGAGCCGATTGATCGTCGGTCATTGTCGCAGGTGTGTCGGTAGCAACAAGCTAGGCTAACAGCTGGACAGGGAACCATGTGAGCCAGTATTCAACCTCAGCGTGGCGTTACTGGAGGGAAATGTTTCACACGTTTGGAATTAAACATTTGATCTGCACCAGCAGAGGTCGATGAAATCAAGGATACAACCAGGAAACACTCACAGACGGAGCTACAGATAATCCAGCTAATCGCAAGCAGCGATCTCGCCCAGAGAAGAGCGGTTAGAAATGAAAGAGATCTTAAGTGGAACATAAATCGTTGTACAACCCCAATTTATTAAGACAAGAAGTGGAAACATATTCAGCAAGTAGTGTCTTCAGTTCCTGTACTGACTGAGTGTTGTGAGAGTAAAGCAACAGTGAGTTTATCAGCTTAAATATTAAATATCTACAATTTACAGCGTCGCACCATCCCCGTATAAGTGAGACTAATTACCCACCGTGTGTGTGTTTGTGTTCACGTGTGTGTTCGTGTGTGTGTTTGTGTTCACGTGTGTGTTCGGGGTTAAAGCGAGCTTTTCTCCAGGGAGGAGCTGGATAACCCTGAACCCTGAACCTCATCATGTGGCATCCATTACACCCTCACACACTCACTGTGAGTGATTTGTTCAATTTAAACATGGGGGATGGTGGAGGATCACACACACACACACACACACACACACAGCTGACTGAGTTCCCAGCACCATTGTGTGATGCTGGAGGAGGACGAGGCCTCTGGTTTCTCGTTGAAAGCTTCATTAATGTGTCACAGTTTGAACAGTGAGAATATAAAACATCACGTAACACTTCCTGCATGAAAACACTCGGCTCGTATGAAACGATTATCTTTTAGAAAACACTTTCAGGGTTTTAGGTCGGATGTAACTCAGTAAATCTGCTGTAAGTTCGAGTCACTTTAATTTAGTTGAGTTTTTTCTTTTCGTGCTTTATTCTCCTTCTACTTCACCACAGCAACATTTATCCGACAGCTTTAGTTACGACCAAAGTTCAGCTGAAACGATTAATTCAGAATATTGTTGAGGTTTGTGTCGGCTGATTCGTCTCTTTCAGGGTCGATATCGATGGACTGAAAACTGATATTTGGGATTGATATTCGTTCACAGTAAACGTGAAACTCCTCATGTCAAAATTTCAAACAACCGGTGATGAAATAAAAGTCCAATTGACTCAAGTTCTGTTCTTAAGTACAATTTCCATTTTCCACCACGTAACACACGACCTCTGACCCTTTCATCAGAGGAAACACTTAAAAGTTCCTTGTGGTCACTTTAAGTAACATTTTAAACTTGTAACAAAGACCTTTCACAGATACAGACCTTTACAAAAGTATCTGATTACTTCCTCCAAACTGGTTTTGGTCAAAGTTTAACACCAATTTGAGCTTCAAGATGCTGATTTGACTCAAGGAGTAAATCTGCTCGTCTGAAGAACGAGAACCTGCATTTAACCTCGTAAACAAGCAAATGAAAATGTTCACATCCTTTTTGAAAGCCAGTCGTAGTAACAGTTGTAGTCCAGCTTTTCCATCCTGGAAGAGGAGGAAGTTAGTTTGATTTGATTATTGTGATTAAAAACACTTTATATTGATTATTGCTGCCGGAATAATTAGATTCCATTATTTTTAAATCGAGTGATGAACCGAGTCAGTATCACTTGAATAAGAAAACAGAGTGCTTTAACTGTGACATTATAAATGTTTAAACAGGAAGGTATGATGACGAAGATGATGCTGTATCATCGTCTTACTACAGCAGATCATTATCGTCCTCGGTCCCTGATGGGATGCAGGGCGTCGGCTCTGCAGAGAGAGACGGAGGCTACAGACCGGACCGGCGTGCAGCTCGTCCTGTCAGCTGTTAAAGGATCGTTTCTGCTTTTCATTCCTAGAAATCTAAAATCTAGAGCTGTCAGAAGACGGCTGTAAATCACCTGAGGCTGTAAACAAATTAGTAAACGAAGAGACATTTGCATAAACGTTTAGCAAAAATTAAAGTCGGGGAACAGTCTCGCAGAAAATGTTAAATTCTGATTCATTTTGATTTAAAACACTTCCAGATGTGTTTACTACAGTTAGTGCTTTACAAATGAACTTGACCTGAGCTGAACACAACTAGCTCCTGGCTAATTACAGATGATCCGGAGGGAGTCGGTCCATCTGTACAGGGAGAGTCTCACTCATTAACCATCTCTGATACACGACTGTGAGCAGGAGTCCGGGGGAATAAATGCTGGAGGTTACAGATTAAAGTCAGGGGCGAATGTCTGGAGGCTGGTCAGCGAGGAAGCTTCTCTAACGTCGAAAACGGAATGGCTAAACTGCATGAAAACAGGAAAGGAAGACGAATGGAAAGGGAGCAGCTTCCTCCAGGCGTCTAGCTTCAGTCCAGCAGCTGAGGGAGTAAAGCTGCTGTCAAACAAGTGATGCACACGAGTGAAGCTGCTGTATTAACGCCAATCATCGCGTCCACACACAGCAGGAAACGCTCCGCTGAAACAAAAGCCTTTGTCCGTGTTTGACCACACCTTCGAACGGCTTCACTCACCGACAACACGTCGGCTCAAACTGCATTCAGATCAGTTTTTAAACCAGCGTGGACGAGGTCGTGGTAAAGGGACAAAATGGACCCTGATCACACGTTTAGTTGTAATATTAGTGGAGCAAGTCGTGTTCTAGATAAATGAAGGATTTAAAGCAACATGTGCGCACGTTCTGTGTAGAATTGCTGATCACTTGTTGATAGACACTCAGTTGTAATGTTGTCACTGAATTTGATGAGAACAACAAAAGACTGAGAAAGTCTGTTTGCATCCTTGAGTCGACTGTATGAATAATAATACTCCATGTTAGCTACTGTCAACAACACAGTTCACTTTATTTAAGCAGACAAACAGTAAAGCAACACGTCCACAGATACAAGTTGAGCAGAACTGTTTGTATGTCCGATTCAATGAGACACAAATCAGACAGAAGTGTTAATAAACAGTCGATTCTGCAGCTTTCACAGCTGTTGATTCGTGAAGCAGCGAACTCTGACTTTGAGTTTGGAGCTGATGAGGTGAGTCTGACTTTTCCGAGACAGAAATCCGACTCGAGCGTGCGTCGCAGGTGAAAGCGTCGACAGTCCGACTTCAAATGAAACTCCGAACAGACAAAAACTGAACAAGTTGGAATAAACTCAGCTCATGTTTACGTCACGCGTGTCCTCAGCTTGACCCAGAAACACGTCTTCCTCCTCGTGTGTAGCATCTTTGGTTTGTTATCGTGACCTGATGGAAGCTGCATGTCAGAATCTCATCTCTCATCTCTTTGAAATGACTGATGTCATTGATATAATGAAGCTGAGGCGGGTGGAGGAGGTCAGCTGGATTTCCACAGTCTACATCAGCAGCATCGTGTCGACATGTGCGACAGCAGCACACCAGCAGCTTTCCTCCCTCTTTGTTTCAGACGTGATCTCAGACACCATCTGTAACGGGAGCAGCTACACCCACTGTAACCTTCTCTGACATCTACACTTCTCTGCAGCCACTCAGCACAGAGGCAGTTACATCACATCCTGTGGAGTGGAAGAGCCGAGCTGGTACTCCAACAACTCCCTGCTCTCCACCATCAACTTAAATATAATGTCGTCGACGTATTTCCACCTTTTAAATCCCCTTCGTCTCCTCCTCCACAGCTCCCTGAAGGAATCAATCCAGACAACATCCTTTCAGGAAGCTTTTGTCTGAAGATTTAAAAGATCAACCTGGCAGGAAGTTTCCTCTGATGCCACATCACGGAGACTTTTATTGGGTCAAAACCGGCCCCACCCAGCAACAGTCGAGGCTGATGATCAGTAACTAAAGGTTTCTTTGTATTTCCCAAACGTCTGTCTCACCTCGTCCTCCGCTGTGGAGATTCAGGTGAAACTACGAACATCAGGACAAACTGTACGAGCCTCCTGAAGCTTTCCAGATGTCAAGGAAGTACAAACAGGATCAACCCCCCCGGAGTCTGATGATGGGACGATCCAAAGACACCAAAGCTCAAATGAAGGAATCCCTCACCTGTAAACTGCAGGAACCTGAACAAAATGAGGCTGTTAAAGCTCGGATGGAGATTTAAAGGATAACAGATGAAGTTAAAGAGAAGAGAAGATTAAATAAGATCACTCAGTGAGAGATTAAAACTGATCGATCGCATCATGACAACTTCTGAGTTCTTACAAGTTTGGACCAATCCGAGGTGTTGATGGATTCATGTGAAGACACGGAGGCCTGAGCCCGACACCAAGCAACACGTTTAGCTGAATAAAGTGTCGGATCGTGTTTCTAACCCTCAGAGAAGAATCAGTCCCTCCTCACTGATTGGAGCTGTGGTCCGTGACCCTTTAACAACCTCATTCTGGGGCCAATCAGCACATTTACTAGTTTTGTCTGTTGCTAAACAAAACAATATTCTGATTTTGTTTTTTACTGTGAGGTTGTTTAAGCAGGAGAATCAAACAGTCAGCTGACTGAAGGTGCATCGTTTGATTTTCTTTTACTGTCGTACATGTTGAGTTTCTCTTTCAGTTGTGATAAGTAATAAACAAAGCGTGGAGTAAAATGCTTTAAATCAGGAGCTTCACAGTTAGACACTGGGGATGTTAAAGTCCGGCTGCAGCTGGATCGAGCCTGAATCCTTCACATCAAACGTGTCTGATCTGAAGGGAGCAGTGAGCTGATGGCAGCAGAACCGCTTCTTGTTTAACGTCTCGTGAAAGACGACATCCAGCCGACGACCACAGTCGGCCTCCATGATTGTTTTTGACTGAAGTCACGGTTGATCATCACGTTGAAATCATTTAGAGGAATCCTCCTCGTCACGTCTGCAGACTCACACGATTCTTTGAGAATCAGTTGAGATCAGAATCCTGCAGAGTTCCTGATCTGAAGTCCCAGAACTCAGTTATCAGGGACGAGAACATAATTAAGACCTTAATGAACTTTTAATGTAACTTTCTGACAATCCAAGAATCAAATCTGCTTTTAAAGAAGCAGTCTGTAGTTTTAGGGATGAAATTTTAACAAGAAGACAAACAAATATATGAGTTTCTTCTGCAGAACTACGTGCTGCACCTTTACTCTGCTTCACCTGTGCTTTTCAAAATGTCCGCCGTGAGAAAGGTGATCCAGACTTTTCTCTCAGGCTCTTTGTGTTTTGTGTGTACAGACACGTAACAGGAATCATCTGCACAATAATTGCATCACATCCGTTGCATCAGAGGAGCTGAGGTGGAGCAGGTGAAGATGTTCCTGGAGAACATATCTTCATCACACATCAACTCTCTGGTTAAAGATGCACAGAAAAGGCTTTACATCCTTTGGAAACTTAGGAAGGCTGGTTGACTTTTACAGGAGGAACTGGCATCAGTAGCCGTAAAATGTCAAGCAAGTTTTGAAGTTTTGAGCGAATGAACTCCGCCACGTAAAGCGTCATCTGGTCCGAGGATGACTCGGTGTAGGCTAGTAAACAAACCGGGAGACAAAATGGAGAGACGTTGTGAGTCCACGCGTGACGCCTGCTGACAGAAACTCTGAGTCACAGAAGACAAAAAACACCTCAAGCGAGGGTACAAACTTTTTTGCGAATCAGAGGAAGTTCTATCGTTTTATTTCTAACGTGAAATTCTTCAAAACGCTTCATGGAAACACGGCTAACGACGTCGGTGAAGTGAGACGTCTGCACTGAGCACAAAGATACTGAAAGACGACATCCACCCTGCTGCCGCCTGACAACAGATACAGAAGTATCCGCTTCAAGCATCAATAAATGCACCTTGTATCTAAACACACGAACACTTTCAGCCTTCATCGACACGTCGCACAAACTTCAAGACTTCAAACTTTGAGAAAAACACAACAGAGTCAGACAGAAGAAGGATTTCCCCTCAGACGCAGCAACATTATGAGGCGCTTCAGCCGGCGTGAGGCAGCAGGACTGCCCCAGTACGAAGCAGGGCAGCAGACTGGGAGCACAGAGGAGGTGTTGGCCTCTTTCTGTATGCAGCAGGCAGAGCGAGCTCTTCTGCAGAGGCCTCCATAACAAAAGCTCCGGGAGGGAGAGACGCTGGGAGTCACCTCCCTCTGCTGCTGCCTCCCTCTTTATCTTCCCCTTTGCATCGCTGTGGCGGCGTTAGCATCAGACAGCTCATTAAATCAGCATTCCACGAAGGATTAGGCACACACACACACACACACACACACACACACACACACACACACACACACACACACACACACACACACACACACACACACACACACACACACACACACACACACTCGTCTTTCACACATCCCTCACGCACGCATGCACATAAACAAACACACACCTTTACTCCCGCTGTTAGGAATAGTTGGAATAAA
>OMLP01022713.1:0-32432 GCA_900302685.1 Spondyliosoma cantharus | reverse complement strand
AGCAGGTAGAATCTTCACCATATGTATCTTTTTTGTCCAGCATGTTAGCATGCTAACATGCAGGACAAAAAAGATACATATGGTGAAGATTCTACCTGCTAATACTAGCATTGTCATTGTGAGCATGTTAGCATGTTGACATTACCACCACATTGCCCAAAACCACCCTCACAGAGTTGCTACAGGCCTGCAGACTCCTATTGTCATGCAGCTTAGTTCCTCATGCAACTATCCCCGTGTAGCTTCCTCGTTTGCAAACAAAGCCAAGGTTCAATCGCTTTCTAATCTAATATGCGAGGTGGTGTGTTGTGTGTGTGTGAGAGCCCAGGCCTGTGGGCCACTGTGCTGTACTCGGCCTAAGCCCTTATACTCTGCGTCATCCATCTCATCACACAGACTGGCCGACCTCAGATGACTTTGCAGACACACTCTGCAGTCTAGCAGTCACGTGCAAATCTCTCCCTCTCTCCCTGTGGTGGCTTGCTCTACTTCTGATCACAGCACACATCTGTGCTTCTCCTGGCAATCTAAAATCTGTGCTTCACTGAGACAATCAAAGGAGGAGTGACATCCATTAGCGACTGTTCACAAGTTGTTTTTTCGATGCAGCACTGTAAATTCGGTTAACCTGGGACCATGTTAAATGCAAAGATAGTGTCACTGTTAATCGTGTTATCCGCCTATTTGCGGCTCGGCCAACTGCTCTCTCAAAGCTGCCTGGATGCGGAGGAGGCTTGCATCACTCATGACCTCCTTCCTTCCTGAACGACCATCCTCTTTTCTCTCTTGGACACTTATCCCTCTTTCTGTCTCTCTCCATCAGCCATGCCCCTCTCTGTGAGGCTCTGTAAATATCTGCCACAGACAGTGTAAAGTTCAGGAAAAGGTCAAAAGTGATAAATTCTGCACTAGGTCTCTCAGCGTAAAACGAGAGTTTGAGAAAGCACCCAGTGTTTCATCCGAGTGTACCAGCGTTTTCATCAGCTGAGCTTACAAGACAGCAGCAACGTGATCCGCCCTCATTTTCTTTCTTTTTTTTGAACACCTTTCTGTCAAGCATGTAAACCAGCGCCGCAACCATTAAGCAGACCCTCTCAGCAATGATCCGTGGAAAAACATCAATCCTCGCCGTGGTCCTCTGGGCTCGCTGGAGCTGTGATGCATTGCACCACGGAGATGCTCGATTTACAGGAAGGAGACTCGGGGAAAATAAATGATATGCTGAAATTATGGCCATAGTTAAATCAATCAGCCCGAGAAAGATCGGCATCATGTGATTTTGCGAGCTCCCGTCATGCAGCGGGGTGGGGGGCTACTTTATGGGGTCACAGCGGGGTCATGGCTGTAGCTGCAGTGATACACTGTAATCATGCCGTGGTCCAGGGAATCGAGGCCTGGGGAACATAAATCAACCTGCATGAACTGCCACTATATACTGCTGGGTGGTGAACTAACATGCACATGCGCACTGATTCACACACACACACACACACACACACAGCAGCAGCATGAATAAGCTATAACTCATTTATCCAGGTATCGCACCCTGTCATCAGGATGCACATGTTCACACACAGATACAGAACACCCTGCTCGCTGCTAATTCTTCCCATTAACAGTGACATTTAAGGATATCTCCCCCAGTGCACGGCCACCAGTGTAAAGTACCTTTTCATTAAGCTCTTATTGTGTGGGCCTCCGGGGTGAGGAGGGGAGGTGCCAGGCAGTGTAGTAAGTGTGTGTGTGTTCCTGTGTGTGTGTATGTGTGTGTGTGTGTGTGTGTGTGTGTGTGTGTGTGTGTGTGTGTGTGTGTGTGTGGGGAGAAAGACAGAACAGACAGTTGAGAGAGAGAGAGAGAGAGAGGGAGAGAGAGAGCTTGGAACAGACAACAACCCAGAGTCAAGTGTGAAGATAAAGAGGGGGAGACGAGGAGGTGAGGCAGTGATATATAGTCCAGATTCACAGGTTTGAACTCTTGTCTTTAAATCTCAAGGCTCCCTGAGCAATGGCTTTTTACACAGGGTCATATGACCGAAAAAGGGAGAGATATATGAAGCTGCATACGTAGATCACCACATGGACATGTACGTTGGCCCTTCCACTCAATCATTCTTGTACCCTCACTGCAGCAACATCTACCTGGAGTTCTGTGTGCGGCTGAATTCGCAACATTTTAAAGGGGCAATTTGTAAGATATATCCAGAATTTTATTATATGGCAGGGAATCAACAGAATGTAAAGGAACAGCAGTTTTGACATGATGACAAAGACACATGCTAACCAGCTAGCTGTGGCCCATTCTATCTAGTCATTACTCTGTCCATCGTCGGAAGTGATAATCTAATAGCCCCACGTAGTGTCAGCTGGGATGAGCGGCGACTTCACGACATCTTACATTTTATTTGAATTATTTTGTATTAAGTTTCTCATAGCCATCAATGTGATGAAATGAAGAAAATTAACTCATATAAATGTCAAAAAGGAAATACTATTACATTAGCTTTCCTCGCCATCCAGAAAAATACGAATACTGAACAAAGACGAACTTAAGTGCTTCCTTAACTCATCGTAAAACACCTTACTCAAACTCCACATAAACGATATAAAACTCACTAATACAGTCTCGGCTTCTCTTTCTACAATCGCACCTAGTTTGGTCAACATAAATCCTCAATTCACTGATCTTAATAAGCAAGATGTGAAAATGTTCCTGCTCTACGCAACATTTTTGCTTGCTGCTGTTGTCCAACTTTATCTTGCTCCTCTGCTGCTGTCTTTACCCGGAGTCATAGCCCTGGTCAGAGCCACTGTAAATCACCTCCATACTGTATCCCCTGTCTTCAAACTGACCCTTCGTCAGTCTTGGCAAATTTGTTAAGTGTCAGTTCAGTGTGCAGCCGTCTTCACAGTCAAGCTCCTGAACCTGGCTGAGCTGAGGTCCATGGTGACTCCCCTTGTGATCCAGAGGTCTTGGTCCAGGCATCTCTAGGGCCACTGGCTCCACAGCTATCTCAGACATGAGCTAAAAAAGCTGGCTAGCTAAAATTAGCAAGCTACAGCTGAGGATAGCTAGAAAAGAGCAGCAGGAGTCGGGTACTGGCGATATACTGCTCCCTATATTTTGGGAGATATCTTACATTTTTGCAAATTTCATCTTTGAAAAATTACATGCAGTGATATTATTACTTCCAGGTCATTTGACTCTTATTTTGTACTGGCCACTTTATCTGGTATGCTGTGATGCACACGGAGCATGATTGTATTGGTCTGTCAGTTCAGTGTGTTCTTAACAAGATTAATTGGATTGATAATTGCTTCATATCGAGTGCTCATGAAACAATGTGTTGGTGTCAGGAGACCTATCTACCCCCAACCAGGCTATTAGCCTTTATTTGCAACACACTTCAGTGAGATCTGTTTAGAGCATGACCTACTGACACAGATGAATAAGTGCCTTTCTCTCCCAACTGCATCACATGAAGATAGTTGATGACAGTGTGTTTGTATATTGGGTATTTACATAAACCCTCAATCTTTGGCCTTGCATGCACATTCTTGTCGAGCGTGTAGGCTTTTGAATGGTTAAAGGTGCAATATGAAAGAATTGGCCACCAGTCACACTCATTCTCATTCTCTGCTTTCTTTAGCTGCCCTACCCTAGTTAGCTTAATAAGCCATGCAGCTAGCGGGCTGGGCTCAAAGCACTGGGGGAGTATTGGTGTACACAGGAGCTTCAGAACGAGACAAGCCAGGGCTAGCTAATTAGCATGCTATCTTCTAGCTAGATATCTGTGCAACACAATACGCGGAAGTCATAATGTCAAAACTGTAATTTCTTCACATAATGGTGGTAATTTTGGTTTACTTTTGAATGTTTTCAAATAAGATTCTTACATATTGCACCTCTTAAATAATGAATTATTCCATTCAATTTAAAGGTATGGCACCATTTTGTAAGTGTGTTCTAAATTTGGGAACTTGGGACACAATGTTCTGTATTATGTAAACACTATTAATTGTCCTTATTTATCTAGTTTTCATATCAAAAGTCAAAAGCCTACATCTGGGGGATGATTCTTCAATCTTTTCTTTCAAACCTACCATTTTTTGATCATCCACACACCCGTAGAAACCCACATTTGCGTGCACAAACATGCACACTTATGAAATAAGAAATGAAAGATGGCCTTTCCGTCCCCACAGGATGAAACAGTAACCTTTCATCTGGACCACAACCTTACCGGCGACCAGAGTCTACATGTCCTCTGGTATCAGTTCAGTCAGGACTGATTTCCCAAAACAACTCACAACAATCACTTATTACTGGTCCGACTGACCTTCACAAAGTGACTGAGTTTTCCCTAAATGGAGTAAATTTGCTATTTAAGTGGACAGTGGTTACCAACGTGACCCCATATGCTCTCAAATTCTTACAGTTTACCCCACCTTTACGACCCTCTTGACTTCACTCAGACAATGTGGCTGCATTTCTCAAGGACAGTGAGTACTACTACTCTCTGCAGAGGCTGAAGTCTCCACCGGCTAAATTGAACACACTTTAATTACAGCGCTCCTTGATATTGCACTTTTTCAAACATGGCTCGCTGCTGACACTATTTCATGGTTGCACCTCCTTTGGAAAGAAAATGGCCTTCACAGAGAAACACATTTTGGCTTATCCCAACATGAGGAGCTCTGGCTGTTACTATATCATTATTAATGATGGGAATGATGAGGATGACGATTACTGTGGTGGTGGCGGCGGCTGAGGTGATTATGCCTCGCAGGAATAGTTTGACATTTCATGAAATATGATTATTCGCTTTCTTGCTAAGAGTGAGATGAGAAGATCGATACCATCACTCATGCGGTAGCTGGAAACAGCAGGCTAGCTCGGTCTAAAGTTCAAAAATACAACTCTACTTGTCAAGCTCAGTAATTTACACGTATCTGATTCCAGTCCTTTCATGCAACTATGTCGGAGTGAGTCGTTTGAGTTTTTCCACCACAGTGAGGATACCAAGCAAGCAGAGGAGACTACAGGAAGTCGCTGTGCTTGTGAGTATCAGGCTTTAAGGCCAGTTTTTGAGTGGCCAAGCCATGTACCGGTAATTATAATCATGTATACCTCAGGTGACCAGATGAGAATGGGTGAAGTTCTGGACATGGGGTTTTTGTTGATCTCTTGCATCTTGCCCTCTCACTCACTCGTTCTTTTTTTAAAGCTTCCTCCGTTAACGTATTCCTTGATCTCCACTACCATGAGCATGTAGACACTGCAGAGCCAGATTCCATTGCCGGGGCCAGGATTTTGCGTTGTTCCTCACCAGGGTCTCCTTGAGCCTGAAACCTCCTTCTCCTGACAGTGTAAACACTTGCCCATTACACCAAGCTCCCAGTCAGTGAGTGAGCTAGCTGCAGCTACAGTTAGCAGCAGCTGGCAGATACTTAAAGTTGTCCATCAGGAAACAATGTAAATCACCAAGAAATGAGGCAGAGCAGCTGGAGGACATCTGAGGGAAAAGCAGAGAACACTTTCTCAATAAAATATGATCCGATTTTTCCAAAATTACTGATGTGCCGTAAAATGTTATGCACTTTTCATGAGAGATCATACCCTACAACCCAAGTCACTCTGAGCAAGAGCAGGCTTGCGGGGCACAGAGTGGAAATGAGAGAGGCACCATTCTCCCAAACACAAGTCAGTGTACCACCAAAATGACTTTATGACAGCAGACTGTATGACTGTTGTTTTAAAATAAGATATTATGTTGCTTTAAAAGTGCAATATGTTGATAGCAGACAACTTGACTGGCCAAAGCTTCAGTATTTGATGACTTGGACTCAAAAGTCACCTTAAAAAAGCAAGCCTCTTTCTCCAGAATTGCTTTTTGCACCTTTAATTAGTGAACTTTTAAGCATGTGCTGCTTGGATTTTTTTGTTTAACTTTGGAGCAAGGCAAGATTGTCAAAAAAGATGGATTTTTTAGATGAACCACATTAAAAAAAAGTTCAACTTCAAGGCAGCTTGATTTAGCAGCTCTGGGATATGATGTTACCACCGCGGAGGTTGTTCAAGTGTCTGAGGTGCCAAAGAAAGCCTCCTCCCAAAGTCATCTTTTCATCTTTATTTCTGGCACATTGTCCAAATGTGCTAATTATCTGTCTCCACCATCAGAGGAGGTTAGGCAAAAACCGGAAGATTAATGATGACTTAGATGAGATCATTCAAACTCGCTGCAGATATGCTCAGAGCGTTTTCAGGAAAAGCGGTGTCACCCTTTCATCGTGGTGAGCAAACATAGCGAGATATGTCAACAGAAAGAGCTACAAGTCCTTCGAAATGTGGCTCGTCGTCACACAAAGCCCATCACCTCATTCAGATCCAGAGCATGTCCAGTCAACATGTAACCGCTCCTTCATTGCCTCACTGAATGGCTTTGCTTTGAAAATAGTTATTTTTTTAAACCTCGGTCTCCAAATGCTCATCACTCACTGCACTTTTAACAAGACAGCGCCCACATTTCACACAGATGCGCACACACACATACACACACACACACGGACACATGTACGCACACGCCTATATTTGCGGGTTAATTAGAGTGATAGATATCATCATAGGTGTGACAGAAGGTTTATTTGCAAAGGAAATGAGGGAAATGCTGCCTTTATTAAACGTCTGCCTCTTCCCCACAGGAGGCCTCCTAATTGCTGCCTGAGACATACAGCAGTTTCCACCCAATTTATTCCTCGCAGGCGTAGCATATAGGGCAGTCTTTGCTTCGTGTCCACAGTGCCAGGTATGTCTGCCTATTTTACTCAGCTGCTTATGCAATCAGTGTACAATGTACAAGCTCATTAAACCATGTTGATTGACACTATAATAGAGCCATAGGAGCTACAGCAGCTCTCACTTTGTTAATTATGAATCGACATGAAAGGGGGGAAAAAAGGCAGTTGTCATTTTGTACTGCACTAATAGGTTACTTCTGGCTCTATTTGCCCCATCTTCTGCGATGCGTTTAAAATGAAGCGTTGCCATCATGTAGCTGTCCCTCTCTGACTCAAAGCGACGTTCCGTCTCCAAGGTGACAACACATTTACATTGTAGCCATGGACACCACATCTATCACCTTGTGCATGGCATTCAGTGACTTGCAAATCAAAGAGGCATCACTCACGATGATGTCAGACAAGCTCGACCACGTCTTTCACAAAGCCAGCAGAAAATGCGATGGCGGCGACTCTTGCCCACGAAAGGGGTGAAGTCACAGCAGCCAGTCATAAAAGATGCTGACTGACGGAAGAATCAATAGTGTATCAATAGCTCGGCCATTGGGCGCATTGGCGTGAGGTGAATGATAAGCGTGTCCCTTGGCCTGACGATATGATATTCCCCAGCTAGGTCATCGCAGTAACTCCTAGTCCTTTTGCAGTTCTGACTTTGTATTATTGAGCTCGGGCCCTCCAGCTGTTTAAAGTGCCATATATCAAGTAATTGAGTCGTGGGAATACGAGAGAGTGGAGCCAGAGTGTGTGGCTCTATAAGTGTGTATGAGAGTTGGAGTGTGTGTGTGTGTAATAGATGTTTTGACTGACATGTCAAAGGTAATTGGGTCGTAGGTAGGAGAGAGTGAACTTGCCAGCTGTCAGTCTCTTATAAGCTGAATCCATCAGCATGCAGCACTCCCTATAACCTAAAGAGACAAGGCTGTGTGTGTGTGTGTGTGTGTGTGTCTGTGCGTGGGCGTGCATGTACCTGTGTGCACCATGTATTCCGACACTGCACCTCCTACCTACCAGACTGGGCTGTTATTAGCTTTTCCCTTTTTTTTCGACAGAGTCTGAATAATGAAGAGTGACATGATCTTAAAGCCGATCTGATCACATTGAAAAAATACAGTTCCTCATCCTCATTCCTCACTCATGTTTTTGTTTCATGTTCAAATAAACCATTTTTCCCTTGAGGTTAGGTTTTCCAAGTAAATTGGAGTTCTGTGGGTGTTTTAGCAACAACAGCGGACAAGGAACCATATACAAATATCTGCATGTGTGTCAAAGCCTTCTGTGCATGTTTCAAGCAGTGATGGAATGTGACTAAGGGTGCACTCACATTTGGCCCAGTTGCTCCGTACCGTACCGAAGCATCCTCCTCCCTAGTCTAGTCCCTAGTCCTCCCAGCAGACCTGCACTCACATTGCTCCGGCCCCAACCGGGCATGAGAACCCGTACCATGCTTGAGCACGGGCCTCCGGGGGTTGTCACCAATGTCAAACACAAACGGAATACACCATAAAGCAGTTCCAAGGAACCTTTTTGTGTGGACAAAAGCCATCTGAGCACCATCGTCTCTTGTGTTGATATTTTGCACAGAAGTGCTCGCAGGGTGCATAGCAATGACTTAAAGTTACTACAAGAAACTTTTAACTTGTTATGAAACAATCTTAAATTAATACTAATGCTGTCCTAAAGAGACTGTCAGTGAGAAGATTGGCTAGTCACGCATAACTAAATTAGTTATTCTTAATGCCTGTTGATCCGACTCGAACTTATCCGAGTTTGAGTCAAGTAATAAAAACTATTTTTCAGTGGAACCATTCAGTGCTGTGGATGAACTGAGGAGTCTCACAGCCTGAGGAAAATAATATGAGGATGGTAAAAACAATGTTAGCGTTCATACACCTATCTTAGAAGTAGGCCTACAGTAGGCCTGCTTAGTAATAGTAATTTTGTTGAAAAGGTTACCCACATTTTCCTATTTAATGTAATGTATTGTCAACAGCAAGGCATAACTCAACATAATATGTTATGTTATAAGAGTAACTATACAGAAATAGCCAATTTTCTTTCGTGATAACAATTTGCCCACCTTCCTCCTGTACATGAATTATGAATTATACAATATACAGCGATCACATTATCATATGGTCACCTCATAACCACCTCTTCCAACACGGTGCCCAGCAAACTTCTCCTCAGCTGCACTTGTGCTGCTGCTTTAAGGCTCATTATTGCTGGCGTCAGCATTTCTGCCTCAACAATCATTACAACACATGCTGATTCAAGGTATATGCTGACGTAATTTTGGTAACCTATGACGTTTCCATCGCGCAGGACAGAGGCGCACTCAGTATAAGGTTTGTGATGCTGGCTTCGACACCACGGAATCAAAGAAAACTTCAAGGACAGAGCCGAGCGGCCAACAGCTGTGCCAGTCTGCACATAATCTGTCTGTCTCCTCCAAGGTCACGCTGAGAGCGAGCAAGATGTTAAATACAGCTACAACCAACAGGCACCCTATAAAGAGAGGAAAACCATCAGTATACAATATCCAAAATCTGTACTTAAAAAAACATTGTGCTACACATTCCTCGTTTTAATTTACTGCTTATTTTGGGAGATCATCATCCGGTGGCATGCAAAGTCACTGCCAGTGCGAGCATATGCAGTCACAGCCAGCTCAAACCCTGTTACCTCATCTCTGTTACTTTGTCGACCTCAGATGGACCAATATGAACATTGACATGTTTCTGCTTTTACTGTCCTTTCGTCGAGGGACGTTTCCATTCAAGGGCATCTTTTCTTTCACGCTACCAGTCAGCAGCTGAGAGTCTTCCAGCTGTCACATCTACAGTTTGACCCACTTCTGCGGGCTGTGATGTGTCAATTCTGACCCCACCAACACTTGAAAAACATATATATATATTTTTTTTTCTTTTACAGTCTGCTGTTGAGATCACAGCAGGAGGCTAACAGAGGGCTCTCAGGGTATTCTTAATGTTAGGATCATGATTTAGAGGATGGATGGATTACAGCACTCTTTACTGTTGAGATTCTTTTCCAGGAATGTTGCTTTTTTAGTGGTCTGTGCTGATTCTTGTGGGCCTTCATTGACAATAAAAACCTAACAGAAAAAATAATCCTATCTTGGCTTCATGTCATTCATGATTAATAGCTCCAGTCCCTTGTCTATTTGAGCACTACAACAGGGTGCTGTTGATTACTTATTAAACATCCCAGTAATTATAATATGTGGAGTTTCCATTTAACCTGTAAACCTGTCCTTCACGTTGGGAATCATGTGGATCATATTCTATAGTAGATCACCACCTGGTGGAACATAATCAAATAGCACATGTTGGGGATGATTGTTCAACTTGAGATCAGACCAACAACAGCATGCTGTGTTGTGCACGACACGAGGTTGTGAATGTTGTGTGACTGAGATGAGACACTGGCACCGGTTGCTGCTCTCTTTATCACGGTATTCCAACACGTTGCAGCACTGTTTAAACGAATGGGTGTGGACCAGAGGTTTTCCATGAAACTGAACTGAATTAATTTAGAGGCAGTTGAGACAAGTTTTTATATGAATTTTGTCTATTTATTTTATTTTCATTTTACTCCACACCGCAGCGAAGAGTTGTGGAAAAGTGTCAAAAAGTTACAAATGTGGTGATGTGCTTTGTAGGGTTGGACTACTAGGCCGGTATTTCATCCTTGAAATAGAAATATATGTGCAATCTCTAATTAGGTCAAAGTTAGGAAGTCATGAAGGTGGTCACCCAACCAAACTAGAATGCCACAACAGTCCCCTTTAATTCAATCAAGCCTAATCCAAACAAAGTCAAATCCACTAGCTCCAGATTTATTTTCTCATCCACATCAAATTGTACTCATAAATAGTAGACACCTAAATGTGGCTGGTTTTCATCAGGATCTATGCATTACTCCCTGAGAAATGTATGAAAATGTTGCAAAACACTTTCTCATTGTGTTAATGAAAGTGAGAAGAATTTCCTAGATCAGTGCTTTTTTTTCTTGATCTGCACCAAAAGTAAATGGGGTCTAGTCTTGTCCATCCTCCACCCAGTTCCATGGAAATCCGTTCAGTAGTTTTAGTGTAATCCTGCTAACAAACCAACCACCAACAAACGGACATGGTCAAAAACACAACCTCCTTGGTGGAGATAAAAAGAAGAGAACATCAAGGATGGCAGATGCAGCAGCAAGGAAGTATGAAAATGAATCTTTTCCAACTGTGATATGACCTATAATCCCTGTGTGGTTACTGGAAACTTGTAGATTTGGAATCAGTTCAGAGAAATAAAAGTCCGGATTTAGTGAGTCAGTGTTAGTCATTTTAGTTGCAAGGAATGTAAATTAGCAATGGATCAAAGGATCCAATACAGATGATACCAGAGCCAAAGCCCGACCTGCTGCATTTTGGGGGCTGACACTGGTATTAGGAAGTATATGTAGACACACACACACACACACACACACACACACACACACACACACACACAAAATTTAGATAAACACACATTTTTTGCAATGATTCCTCAAATGTGGCTCTGAAACAAAATTACTTCTGTAACGGAGGCAGGATATTTTGCAGAATATCATCAGTGCACTAAATGAATAAACTTCACTGGGAATTTAAGCTGTTATGTGAAAGTTTTCACCTCCGCTCATGTCAGACAACATATATGCCAATACTGGAATATCTGTCATAGGCCAATATCAGCCTAATATAATATTTTCTAACCTATTTATCAGTCAGTCTCTAGATCAGGGGACTGAAACATTTTCTTTTAGAGGGCCAAAACTGAAACTTAATAGTGGACCACAGGCCAAAGCAAACACCTTTTGTTTGATTTTGTCTTGATTTGGATTTTTAGATCCTAAACGATAATGCCTTTGTGGGCTTCCGTAGTAGCAGAATCCACAGTTCCCTTAATTGACTTACTTCCTGCTCAAATGTCACCCATTGTGTTCAGATAATGAAAAATAACAAATGATAATAAGGGATCCTACATATTTAAGAATATTTTTACCTCACAAAAAATTAAACAGCATAAACCTTTTTATATGACAATTCACTAAATGTGTGTTTTTTGTTTGTTTTTTAACTGGACACATCTGGTGGGCCAAGTCAAACCTTATGGCAGGCAAACAATTTGGGCACCCTTGCTCTAGATAATGGATGTCCTACAGTTGTAGTTCCACCACAGAGTTTAAATATTTCTCAAAATAATTTGGAGTTGTATACTATTTCTGATGGGGATGGTTTGAACAAATCTAACTAAGCTCTAACCTGCAGTGAGCCGCTTCTTTGGTCTGTCTTAAGTTAGATGCATCCAGTCTAATCTCCAGGACTCATTATCAGAAATAATGGAAATGCATTCGGTACTAATAAATCAAGGCACTGGTGTCACATGGTCATTCTGAAGTACACTACTCAAAATTAGTCATGGATATGGGTGCATATATGCATGTGGATGGAAATGCAATAAGAGTCAAATATAGTGTCTCACATTATTTTTGGGGACTAAAAATATTCATAAAACACAAAATAAAAAATGTGGATATGTCAAGGAATAAACAATCAAGTGAAACACTAAAATATCCCCGTTTCCCTCACTATATCTGAGTATTGTAACGAAAGAGAGGAAAAAAGAGAGTTAGAAAGGAAAACATGTAGACATCTGGTTTAGACTTTCAGAGGAAAAGGCGTTGTGTGGGGGGAAACAATAAAGAATAGCAACAGCTCTGGGATTAGGAGGTAAGCAGAACACATTCAAGTTTTAGGAAGCCCACCCAACTTGCAAGAGAGAAAGGACATGATAGAAAAAAATCTGACAACCCAGAAATTGTGACTTAGCCTACTCCACAAGATGGCAGTGATGCAACACTTGATGATACTCGAAGAAGCAGCGGAAGACGAAGTTTCTTCTGCGGAACCTTTTTTCTTGTCCTGGGCGCGACACGGAACTCATGAAGGCTACACTCGTAATTCTAACCAGCTGTGTAGCTACAAGCTAGCCTCGCCGGTCCCTGCTGACAGTTACCTGACGGTCACGCCAGTTAACTTTCATTATTAATTCGGTTAACTGCTCCGGAGCTGAATGACAGTGACGGGACTGTCTATGTGTTACTGCTGTGTAAAAATTTCATGCAGCTGAGGCGCCAAAAATGAGAGAAGGGTGAGTATGCGGCTACATGGAGAGTAGATAGGTGGCTCAGTTAAAGTGGTAGCACTTAGCAGCTACAGGAGCAAAAGATAGCTTGATAGTTAGCATGCCTGTTACGGAGCCAACGTTAACTCGCAGCAAGCTAACTTGAATTTTAAAAGGCTTAGTTGGGTGATACTGTCAGCAAAAACGTCCAAATTGTGTGTACGGCCGTCTCTGCTTTGACAGCTTGTTTTGACAGTCCAGAAATTGATGGCTTAGTGAAAGCTGCCGGGAACGTTAAATGTTAGCTAGCCAACGTTAGCTGGCTAAGGCTAACTGTCAAAGCACTCCTTACGTTGGTCGTTTGTGTCTCACCAGGCTGACAGAAGATGTCACCATCTGTTCATTGTGGGTGGTGCCAGGACACTTTACATTCTTGCAATATTTATTTATATTTCCTCAGTTTGCTCCCAGCAGTATAACCATTAATGCAACGTATTCCCTTAAGTCGTGCTCAGTCCTGGTCCTGGAGAGCCCCACCTCTACATACTGTAGGTTACCTACTACATCTGTTTCTGCAGCCCGAGCCTACTGAGACAAAGTTTGGGTTTTCAGTTGAAGAGTTGGAGCCCAATAGCTCCAATTAAGTTGGCAAACACACCTGATTCATCTAACCAGGTTTAGGTACAACAGGGAAAGATGATGAAGATACGATGTCATGTTGGGGTTGTGACAGCCACTTCCATCAGCTGACAGGGACTCAATGGCAGGGACTTGTGAGTTGTAATTGTGAAAGGAACGTAGTAGGTAGACGGGTTTTTTCTTGCCCATTTCCCAGAACACAGGATGGGAATGGTGTTTTTCCTGGCAGCTGAGTGATCTGAGCGACAGAATCAGTAGCATGAAGGGCTTCTTGGTTATGAGGGTGTTATTAAATTCATGGCTGTTACCAGACAAACTGTTCACATTTTAAATTGCCGGTGTGTGTGTACCATCCTCTGCTTTGAAGCGATTGTGTTTTACTTCAGTATGAAATGTACATACTGCTTTTTTAAATGCTTTCATTGTATTTATTATAAACCCCCTCTTGTGAGATGTGGATATAATAATATGTGTATTTTATGAATACATATCCACAATCACTGTTCAGTGCTTGGCTTTTAAGGATTTTAAGGTTTTATTTAAAAATGTTTGTATATAGCACAGACTTTTGCTCAGCTAGACCGCTGCTAGCTAGCTAGATAATGTAGAATATTTTTTTAACAAATGGGGCCTACAATCCTTAGACTTCATTGGATACATCCTGGCCAACATTAACAATTTGGTAATTTTAACAATCTATCTGTAATCTATTAGATATCTCCTTATTTTAAAGCTCCTGTTAATAACAGTTACGGCCTACCAGACTCACAATCTCAAAGCATCGATATTACTATCTTACTATCAGAAGATTTAAGAATGCAACATGTTGGAATAATGATAAAGCCATAGATTTATTTCGACTTTCTTTCATCACACTCCCAGTGGATCAGAAGATCAAAGAACACTTTGTTAGTATGTGGTAGCATTGCCTCGAAATTGTTTCATATGAGTAAAACATTTCTTGTAACCTTCTAAAAGGTCCTAAGATTTTGATTTTGATTTTGATTTCATCAAAGACCAAAGGGCATTTGTAATACGATCTTTGCCCCAGTATGCAGTTGCACACCATAGTCTGACTTTTTTTTATGGTGGTTTTGGAGCAGTGGCTATTTGCTGGGTGGCTTGTCGCATTCTTTTAATATAGGACTTGTTTTATTGAAAAAAATCTATACGCGTTTTTACCCTTTCACTCCAGCATCTTGATAAGGTCCTTAAATGTGGGATTTTTTTGCACTGGCCATATTGCTCAGGAACTAGGACATAGTGTATTTGTTTGCATAATATTGTTTGTACAGATGGATGAGGTACCTACAGGCATTTGAAAATTGCTCAGAAGTATGAACCAGACTACTGAAGATGTTTCTGGAAAGATTTTATGAGATCATGGTTGATTTCTTTGGATTTTACAATGATGCAAAGAGGCACTGAGTTTGAAGGAACACATTGAAATACATCCAATGACACCTCATATTGACTCAAATAGTGGCAATTAGCAATTATCAGAAACTTTGAAAGCTCTGATATAAGTTTCTGGAATTTTGGTGTTAAAGGAACAGTCAACCTATTGTATGAACTTTTGACCCAATGTTATTGTGAAATAGTGGATTACAAGTGAAGTGGCTTCAACTATAGATTAACTAAAACTATTTTTCTAGATGCTTTTCTTGATTTTGTGCATTTATATTGAACCGCTTCCCCTTGTTCTCTTCTTTTTGTTCTGTCTGTTTTTACAGAGTGTGTGTCGTGTGACTCAGCTCTTGTGTAGCCATGGAGAAGCCCTGGAGGCTGTGGGGGGCTATGGAGCGTTGTACCCTGACTCTGGCCTCCTGGTCTTGGGGTGCTTGTCGAGTCTCCCTTTTGGCCCTCATCCTCACCTTCCACCTGTACGGAGGATTCTTTCTCCTAGCTCTCATCCTAGCCTCCGTGGCAGGTATTCTCTACAAATTTCAGGATGTGCTCCTCTACTTCCCGGACCAGCCCTCGTCCTCTCGCCTTTATGTTCCCATGCCAACAGGAATCCCACATGAGAATGTGTACATTCGAACCAAGGACGGTGTGAAGCTTAACCTCATCCTGCTCCGCTACACAGGAGGGGACACGCCACCTGGAGTCACCCCTGGTAATCAAAGCAGCCCCACTTCCTCTGCTCCACCTACTATCCTTTATTTCCATGGCAACGCTGGTAATATTGGTCACAGGGTGCCAAACGCCCTGCTGATGCTGGTCAATCTGAAAGCCAACGTGGTGCTGGTGGACTACCGTGGCTATGGAAAGAGTGAGGGTGAGCCCAGTGAGGATGGGCTGTACCTGGACGCCGAGGCCACGCTGGACTACGTCATGACACGTCCTGATCTGGACAAGACAAAAGTGGTACTGTTTGGCCGCTCACTGGGGGGCGCTGTGGCTGTGCGCTTGGCATCTGTAAACCCTCACCGCGTAGCAGCTATTATTGTTGAAAACACCTTCCTCAGCATCCCCCACATGGCAGCGACGCTCTTCTCATTCATGCCGATGCGCCTGCTGCCCTTGTGGTGCTACAGGAATCAGTTCCTGTCTTATCGGCAGGTGGCGCTGTGCCGCATGCCCTCACTGTTTGTGTCCGGCCTGTCGGACCAGCTCATCCCACCCGTCATGATGAAACAGCTGTACGAGCTGTCTCCTGCGCGGACTAAACGCCTGGCTATCTTTCCAGAGGGGACACACAACGACACGTGGCAGTGTCAGGGCTACTTCGCTGCTTTGGAGCAATTCATGAAAGACCTGCTGAAGAGCCACGCCCACGAGGAGAGCGCTCAGCCCTCAGCTAGTGTCACCATTATTTGAAGAAAATGAAAGGAAAAAAAAAGCCAGGGACTGACTACGGGTAATGGGCTGGAAGAAGTGAAGGCTGTCACTGAAATTGATCGGATGGACTTCACTGATTTTTGGAAAGAATGTACTTTTTTTTTATGCTTTTGTCTGGGTTCTTCTTTTATTTCACTCTTTTTACCTTTCTGTAAATGTAACATATTTGCTAAGATGATTTGACTATTTCAAGGTTTTAAGAAGCTGATAATGCCATCGTGGGTTCCTTTTGTGTCGCAGCTATGAATGCATGTATTTATGACCTTTTTTATGAATGAAGCCAGAGCATACATGCACACACTGCAAGATCTGTTCATCCACAAAAGAGTTTGTTGTGATGGGTCTATTGAAATTAATTAAAAATCACTCAAACAATTGCTCGGAGTATAATGACCATACAAGGACCTACAATGTTTCAGTGAAAACCAATTACTACTGGAATTAAAAAGACACTTCTTCTGATATACAAAACGAGACACTGATCACGTGTAGGCCTATTCTGTAAATAATATACATCCTTATTAATCCACTGCACTTTTTTGTTCAGATTTACACAAGTGTTGAGTTATGTATGCTAACATCTTCTGAGCAATACTTTGAGGGGCATAAGGATGATTTATTTCTCTCCCCGTTTGGTGAGGAACATTGATATTTAAAGTACTTGCAGCAGCTTTGCATAACATGTCATTGTAGTGATCAATATTTATATATACCCTTGAAATTGTTTGTCTGGCACAATAGTATAAAAAAAAAAAAAAACTGTTGAATAATTATATTCAGCTACAAGAAGCGTTGGCTGAGATGAAGTGGTCAGTAAGATAACATTGACATGTTGGTTACTTCTGCCTATCGAAATACATTTCTAGAGATCTTATTTCCTGTCAAGTTACTTCTGTTCCAGTGAGATTGGTAGACGCTGCTGTTACTGTGTCCTGTTTGAACACAGCTAGCGCACAAGGAGTGTCTGTACTCTCTAATGGGTTCATGTTGTTTGGTAAGGAGTATTTGTGCTCTGTGTAGTTTGTTATTAAAGGATGGGTTCAGATTATTTCAAGTCGTTGTACAACACTTCTGCATGCCATATGTGCAGTGAAAGACCAGTTGTTCACACTGATTGTGAAGACATATGTTTCTCATGTCTCAGTTTCACCAGTATGAGTCAGACAAGTCAAGAGTGTATTTTCCAAGTAAATTGTTTCCTCTTCGTGTTACAAAGTTTATCCCAGAGAGATGTTTTGTGTGGGAAAGGAATTATTCGAAAAATAATTCACTTGAACTTCAGCTGAACTTTGACTGTGGTTTCTTCTGCCACCCTAATTCCAGAAAATGTTGTGACGAGGGATGTTAATGATTAACAGTTTAATCAAGTTAAGAATTGAACCAATTAAAAATGTAGAAACTGATAATCAGAGACGTGTACAAAAACATCTAAAACTTTCATATAAAAAAATTACAAAAAGACGTCTTTACGAACTGATTTTAGATTTTTCATTATTTTGTGTTATTTAGTTCATCATGCAAGTAACCTTTACTTTAGATGTTCTGTGACTTTCTAATGTCGCTTTTCTGATTTTGCATTGAACATAGGTCGTGTCAACTTCCTACACAAAAACATCAATATTTTGTATATTATTAACAATTAACTGATAATCAATTGTTAAAGCAGCCGACTATCAATTAAAGAAATTGGTCAAAATTTGCATCCCTAGTTGACGTTTTGTAAAACAGAATTTTATATTGTGCTTATCCTTTATGGCATCTACTCAATTGAAATCGATACAAAGATAATATATTTCATTTTTTACCTCATTAAATACATAGATTTTTGTAAATGTATGCTTATTCTGAATTTGCTGGTGCATTTCAAACAAGTTGGGACAAAGGCAACAAAAAACTGGGACAAGTTGTGAAATGTTCAAAAAACACCTGTTTGGAAGATTTCAACATTTGCAAAGTGTCTTGACTGTTTTGGAATTTGGGTTGTAGACAGGGTTAGGTCGAAATATACTTGCTTTTTACAACTAGTTTGCATAAACATTTTGACTACCTCGCGTATCCTGCACCTATTTGGAGACTCAGTTGTGCACGTCCTCATAAATTAACACTACACATCAGTAAGTTGCAGTACGCACATAAAGGGTAGGGGGCAGTATAGGGCCAGTATACAGATGTGACAGGGTTAAGGGTCAGTAAGCACATCAGCAGTAGCAGCAGGGACAACAAGCTACTGTATGCCATGCTGGTGTTATCGTCCAGTAGCAGGTGAATTGTATTAAAGGTGCAATGCCTAAGAAATAGCCACATTCACACTCCCAACAAATCCGGCAGTATATCGCAAGAGTAACTGCTAACAGCCACTAACTGTATTCAGTTAGCGGGGCAGCAAGCCGGAGTACCATGGGAGTGTTGGTGTTAACTCCGCTAGCACAGGAGCTTTGGACTGCTAGAAGAAAGAGGCTAGCTGGTTAGCATGCTAACTTCAGTAGATATTTCTTTAACACGATATATAGACGTCTTTTGACATAACATCAAAACTTTTGATAATTTTTGTTAACTCTTGAGTGAGAATCTTACACATTGCATCTTTAAGATAGTCTTGAAAAAATCTGAACCTCTCCATTAAGAACCTAAAATCAAGTGAGAGCATTTTTAATCAAATATTGTGATTATTTGTTAGCTATAATCATCAGCTTCATAATTGTTAATTGGAGGATTCTTGATTATTGTCTCACCCCATGCTTGTGTGGCAAAATGGCTTTACTCACTTGGAGGGCTTTTAATGAGCTAATTAACCTTTCCTGCATGTCTTCCAGGGGGTGGAGCAGAGCCCGACGACACCGTTCTATCTGCTCTTGCTTTCCAAATGCAGCATGCTGCACTGCAGTGGTATCAAAGCCATTTGAATACAGATCTCCTCAGCCATATTTGATACTGTTTGTGAACAGTGCAAATTGAACAAACGTCAAAAGACTAAATTTGTTTGTGTCGATGTGATAACTTTAAAAACGGTCTAAAGGATACAATGAATGTAAATCGTGGTCTTAAATTAACAAGTGTGCTTTATAAGAAATAATGTATAGATGTTGATTTCTCCCTTTTTGTGTGACTTTTTGCCACCAGTGGCACAGAACAATTTCACACATTTTTGTAGTATATCACATTCATGAGCTAGGTTGTATGCATTCAGTTTAATGATTTTTTTTTCTCCCTTTATATGTTGGTAGAGCACATTGTGTTATCTGAATTCAACCAGGTGACTATTCAGTTCCATACTTATTTCACACACTTCTGCTGTTCGTTTGTGTTTTGGAAGTGTGCCGTCTCTTCATTCAAGAAACCATGTGGGAACTTGTCATCATTCACTTGATTTATTCTTTTAGTGGCTGGCATAAAAACAAAATGAATAATAACTAGAATATTGGGTTTTTATTCAAGACGAGTGTATTGTTTTCTGTTCAACTCCCTGTTGATGAAAAGAAATGGAATCAAAGTGAATGTCTGTTCATTTTTTTCTATATAAACAAAATAATCTGCCAGGTATTGTCCAAATGCACTATGGAACATGTTTTTATATGTTCATATGATTGTGAATTGGCCACATTGAATGCCGTTGAAAGCGTTTGCATAATTTGGAATTTGCATTACAAGCTGGCATGTGATTACATTGAGTCTTGGCAACATTTCTGTCATGAATCTGCACAGTGTTGACATTATTTGTGTACATCTACCATGACTTCTGGATGGATATCTGAACGGTCTGACATCTGAATGGCTCATCTTCCTCTTGATGTGAAGCAGTCAGTTTGAGGGTTTTTTCCATTTTAGAGTAATTTCTTTTCTATTTCAAGACAATGTTGACAACTTCTTTTGTAAGCACACATTTTCACTTTCTATTTTCTGTACTGTAACATGCAATAAATTGATACATTAAAACGGCTTGTCCTATCTCATTTTTGCTGTAAACAAGCTTTTTTAATGTAACAGTTCCAAATGTATTAATGCAACCGGGCATCACTTCACTTTTTATATTCTGGGAATCGCAGTTTGTTTGCTTTGACTTGTTTCTGTTCAAGTCATTTCTACACTTCCTTCTTTCAGTGAGCTCCTCGAGTTGTCGAACTCAAATCTGAAACCGACATTAATAATGTTTATCCCTCCTTCTTAGTCTGACACCTCTTCCTTTATCTCCCACCACGCTGTCTCTTGCTAAATTCCAAGACTGCCCTTCCTGTTTCTACTCTGAAACTATCATACATGTTGCTTGTTTGAATGCGGAGGAGCTGAGATGTGTTTTATCATTGTGAAAGAGCGAAATGAAGAGAAAAGGGAGAGATATTTGTAGAGCCTACTGGCCAGGCAGGAAGCTGAGTGTGGTTAGCTGAGCGGAACAATAGAGGGGAAGCTGCATTGCCCTTTTTTGTACAGTATTCAGTCTGCGTAATCCCTCAGACTGAAGTGGAACCTGCTGCTGGAGGACAGAAAACAAGAGTTAAGGAAGTCAGTGGAGCATTTAGGCAGGAATTAAGGTAAAGCTGGGGGCATCCGCCATCCTGTGGAACAGTCAGTCAGCAGCATAGTTCAGGCTTGAGAGTGGTCATGCAGCCAGTTTGAGTTCTCTGGGGATTGTGTATGGGACCACCGATGGCAGTTTTGGCAGGCATGGAGCCTGGGACCGCACACAGGGCAGGCGAGGGGAGGCTGTCCTGGCCGGTTTTCCTGCTGACGCTGGCTGCCGTCACCTCCTCCTCTCTTTCAGCTCTGTCCCTGTACCAGCTGGTGGCTCTCAGAGCTGAGGTGGAGGGGCTCAAATCAGAGGTCTGTCGCAGGAGAGAGGAGGGACAAGATGCCAGACATGGAGGCCAGGTGAGAGACGACTAATCCTTTAGAACCCCAAAGCAAACGCCTCATAAGACGAGCATTTCAGCAGCATGTTACCCTCTGGTATTATTGTGTCTGTTCAGACTGAGAGTATCAGCAGCAGGAGAAGCAGCCAGGAGCCCCCGCACCAACCCGGGTCTCAAGATGCCTTCACGCTGATAAGAAAGAGAAGACTGGTCTCTGGAGCAGAGCCGTCAGGTAAGACACAGTGGGCTGCAGCTGAGCCCTAATGTTCACTGTTAGTGCAGTTAGTAGTTCCTTTAGTTTAGTGTGAGATTGGAGGTGTTTTACAAATTAATTGGTTTCATAATACATAGAAACAAAGTGTGACTGATTTCATTTCTGTTATTTAAAGTGGTGATTACGATGGTAGAGGGTAGCTTAAGTACATTTACTCAAGTGTGAATTTTGAGGTACTTGTATTTACTTACTTCATTTCATTTTATGCAGCTTTATACTTTTACTCCACTACATCTCAGGAGGAAATATTGTATTTTTTACCTCACTGCATTTCATTGACAGCCTTAGTTTTTAGTAACATGTTCCTTTATAGGCTGAGAAAACTCTCTGACTTCTTAAGCTAAGTAAACTATTAAAAAGCCCTCGTGGATTAGCTGGGAAATGAATGATCACAGAGCTCATGAAAAGTTGACTTTTTGAAGAAACATGAATCTCACAGGACAGCAACGCTTCAAACATATGATGATCTTATAGAATATGATTCATTGCTGTAGATTAAACTATATACTCCAAGAGCATATAAAGTAGTTCAGATGAGCTCAACCTTAAACATTACACATTATTCTCACTTTACTTTTGATACTTTAAGTCAATTTGACTAATAATGCTTGCATACTTTTACCTAAAGGGTAACTCCACTGAATTTATTGTGGATAGTGCAGGCAGAACGTTTTGAAAAGGAAGAAGAAGACATGGCATAAACAAGCCTATATTTCTGGTTCTGCTCTGTCAGTTGTTTTTAAACTATTCATAATGAGTGCAACAGTGTTATAGGGAGGGCAATGCACACCAGCTCCTGGTACCTACAGTACCCACTGAGCCACTGAGTGACAGCCCTGCAGGCGATTCATCAGATCACATGCAGCTTTGTCTGGAGCCACAAAAGGCTTTATACTACTTTTATCACATATACAATAGTGCACACTGTGTACAATTGGTGGAGTTGCCCTGTAAGTAAGGTTTTAAATGCAGTACTTCTACCTATAGTAGAGTATCTTCACAGTTTGGTTTTAGTACTTTTACTTGCATAAATGATAAGAATACTTTTACGACCACTAAAGATATTTTATGTACCATGTTCAAGTCAGGTGTTGGCTCCAAATCACAAAATGTCTCTCTTGATTCAGATATTAAACCCCGCCCACATAGGACATTATTGCTGACAGTTAAGTGTGAATGACTCATCAGCTTTGGTGATAACCGCATGGAAAATAAGTCAGATGTGGAGACTTCATGCGCTCTAACTGATGGTGTGAATGTTAACACCTTCAGCTGAAGCTTTGTAACCATCCCTGGGCTGCAATATGTAAAGCATACTTCTGATTGGTGCCGACGTCAATGGAATTTTGCCCACAAAGGAAAAAAGGAGAGAGCACAAAGAAAAAGAGAGATAGCCTTTGAATCGACTACATGCAGGCTATAAGGAAACTGCTGAGCGGTTTTAACATATCGAAATGTCTGTTGTTTTGTTTCATCACAGTTTCTCAGCCCTGCCTGCAGCTGTTGGCAAACAGTAGCAGGAGAACCTTCACCAAAGGTAAACTATGACTGGCCTCAGTTGTGATTGTTTGATGATTTGTTATTTTTTTTTAATTTTATTTGACTTTGATATAGTTTTTGTTAGTTTTTGACATTCTATCATTTCATATACGTTTATATATATAGAGAGAGAGAGAAATATGTATACATACAAATCCCAGTCCCAGCCAAATCATTTTTAAATTAATTAATGTTATCGGCAATCATTTAAAAAATGATTCTAAGCATCAGAAAAATGCTGAACATAGGATCTGATGATTGCTACCTGCTACTTCAAAGTGCAATATGTGGAATTCAATCTCAAAACAAACAGAGGGAAGCATGTCACCAGAGCAACCGCTAACTGCTTCCAACTGCAGCTGCCATTAGTTGGTTAGCAAAATTAGCCATGCACCTGAGCTTGGAACACTCAGGAGTTGTTGATGTTTACACCACTAGCACAGGAATGTCGAACCAGGGTGGGCCAGAGCTAGCTGGTTAGCGGGCTAACTCTCGCCGATATCTTTGCAACACAATATATAGATGTCAAAATGTCAAAACTGTTCTTTCATCACATCTGTTGTTAATTTCAAAATATTGCACCTTTAAGCTCATATAATATCAGATACTTAAAGTAACATTTTACTCAAGTATAATCTGTGTGGGTGACTTTTACCAAAGTGATATCTCAAGACCACAGCTTCCCCTTTACTCATGTTGGACTTCTGAGTACTTTTTACTAGATTAAGGTGCTTTGACATGTTTTCTATTTATATTCTATTCTTATTCCTTGGATCAGAATACTCCCCGGGGCCGAATGCAGATATCCCCTGCACTGACACGCCCTGTACCGCTATCCCCTGGCGGACTGGGCTGAGGAGAGGCTCTGCCCTGGAGGTAGAAGAGGACAGCATGTTAGTCAGAGAGGAGGGCTTCTACTTTGTGTACAGTCAGGTTGGTCTCTTTGCTGTCATGTTATAGTTTGTCCACATGGGGGTGCTGCTGGTCTGTTTGCCATTCATCAGGAAGGGAACACATCTACATATTATGGCAGAAAAAAAACAGGGTGTGCTCGATGTAGGCACACAGCCGGTTAACAGACCTTGAAGAAAGGTCAAATAAGGAAGAGAAAATGCAAATGCAAAATGCAAAATGCATACATAATGAACCAGCCACATGACTGTTTATGCATGCCTGCGCCGGACCTCATTGATTTAACCCCAGTATTTGTGATGTGCTCAGGTCTACTACACGGACAGGATCTTCGCAATGGGTCACGTTGTGATCCGGAGGAAGAGGAACGTGGTGGGAACCGAGACTCCATATGTGAGCCTGTTCCGCTGCATCCAGAACATGAACCCTAACTACCCTTACAACACCTGCTACACAGGAGGTGAGCCTGTCTTATTGTTTATGTCCAGCTATGCTCACCCTTTTTACAACAGCTGTTACAGAATGTCAGACAGTCTGTTTTTCTCTCAGGCCCGTGTGTGTGTGTGTGTGTGTGTGTGGGGATTGACTACATACGGATCTGATGGGAACATTTCCGTCTCCTCAGGTATTGTGAAGCTGGAGGTCGGGGACCACTTGGAGCTGGTGATCCCTCGCTCCACAGCCAGCGTGTCCCTGGCCGGAGACTCCACCTTCCTGGGCGCTGTCAAGCTCGCTTAAAGTGTGTCACGTCACTTTGGACCCGAGGGACGCTTTTGCAAAGCGAACTGTGCAGCAAGACGCAGTTGTGGTGACCTCTACTGACTTTGGGTGTTGTGAGAAGAATACAGGAAGCAGCCACGTCTGTACTGGCTGAACGATTGACTGAGTTTCTTTCAGCCTGAGGGGGCTTTAAATGCCCCTGTGAGGTGATGGTCTTTGCTCTTAAGATTGCATGCACCTTATAGCTGCAGCTGTGTGATGTTCATTTCTACCACACATCAATGCACAATATTGTAACAACTGTCTGAATCAAGTCCTTTTCCTTCAAATAAACTTCTCATATGCTTTTATCATTTTAGATATTTGAACATAGACACAGGCGGTGTGATTCATCCTCTGAATGCCATGATTTGATTTAAGTTGACCTATATATGTCTGAGAATTCAGTTGCAATAAAGTGACGGCTCTTGCACAACAGATGACATCATCTGAAACCTGGGTGGAGGTTGTTGTTCCCTTGTCGTCCACAAGAAGGAACGACTTGAGTGTGACAGAACATCCTGCCAGGCGGCGCAGAGAGTAATCGAGCAGGGGAAAGTGTCTATTTTTAGATTTTTATAAGCAAATGATGTCTGCATATTCAAAGGAGCTGCTACTTTAATGAATTTGTAATACCTGAGGACCCAGAAGAAAGCAGTGAAACATCCTCAGCGGATAATTATTCACTATATATTATATAAAAGGATAAGTTCACCCAAAAATGAAAATCATCATTGAACTGTTATTATCTACTCACCTCATGCAGATGGAAAAATGGTTGCGTACACCACAAAAACATTTCTGATTCACAGCAAAACAGTTTCGCCCTACAGCTTAATCCAGCGCAATCCAAGTGCCCAGAAGCCCCATGATCCCAAATGTGAAAAGACGTCTTTGAAACTTTCACTTTGAACCATGAGAAGCTGTCTGCAATAGCTCTAAAAGTGATGTCATCTTGACTCCTGTAAGGATGTTGCATGGACATCGAGAGTGAAACGTCAAAGGGGCTCTGTGGGACTTGTGTTGGAAGCCTGACAATCGTTTATGTCAACGGACTCCATTTCTAAACTTACGTTAGCCGCTGTTGCCCTCTGTGAGTGGAGTGGAGAGGGGCACCGAGATGAGGCACTCCAGAACAAGCTTAAAGTCACAACCTTCAGACTGTTGCGAAAAATCCGACCCGAGTCTTTCACAGAGAAATCGACAGTCCAGCAGCATTAAACAACTTAAACAAATTGTCCACAGGCTTGTATAGGCAACCGAGAGAGACGGTCAATGTCAGGTTACAATCAGTTAACACATGCTCAATAAAAAAGTGATTAATACATGTAAATTGCTACAAATTGTTCCATAGAGCCCCTTTAAGAAGACGTCTAAACAAAGACGACACAAAAGCTTTCATTCCGGCTCTTCAGTGGGTGTTTTCTGAATGTTCCACGAGGATGTTATACTGAAAACTTCTTTTGGACGCATCGTTGTTCAGTCGGTACATCTTCCCCAACCCCAATATTGTATTGTTCTAGTGTGAGTTTTGTTGCTGCGTAAAAAATGGTTAAACACACTAATCCACTCACTCTTTGATAATGCTACCAGCTCAGAATGAACACTCAATAGTTAAGTGAAAATACTACTTACATAATTAGCAAAGAATAAACCAGAATTAAGTCACAGGTTGCTCTTTAAAAGGTAGAAACGCCGACATAATTGCAAAAAAAAAAATTGTTATTTTGTTTCATTTCAGGCCTAAATCCTTTAAAGCCATATTAAATCTAACTCAGCTTGGCCTTTTAGAAATAACTGACTCAGTGTAAAAGATTATCGTATATCACCGTAATACAAGATGCCCCACTATGTTGCCCCAGATAAAGTGGCGTCTTGTGATGTTTTTCAACCAACTATTTCCTACTCGAACTTGTTCATTGTGAAGAGACTGATATAGCCCCCCCGCCCTCTACCTGCCACTCTGTCCATCTGTTTCTCCTTCTCTGTTTAACTCTCTCACACACACACACACACACACACACACACACTGGCCTTCTGTCCATCGGGGCAAAGAGTTAGACAAAGCCCAGTGGGTGGTCACTTCTCCACTAGGCATTTTGCCCTTGGAGTCATGGCTCCATTTGACAAGAAGAGAGGCCGAAAAGAAGGGGGAGGGAGGATGAAAGTCTAAAATAGAAGGCTGAGCAAGAAAGATTTCACACAGACTTAATGGAGAGCAGTTGCCATTAGTGGAAAAGCAAGCGGAAGAGGAGAGCGGCTGAGGCAGATAGAAGGAGAGCAGGCCCGGGGCCGGGGTGCTGCAGCCATGGCAGTCTGAGAAGCTCTTTGATGATCCGGTAAACAGAGCAGGCGGCTGTACAAACACCGATGGAGAAAAAGGAGGAGACGGTGGGGGATGAGAGGAGAGGGGAGCGCAGACCTCTCCTATAAATGTGTCAAGCATGATGCCCCCCGCCTCCCTCCCCCTGGGCCACAAATGTCTTTGTGCGGTGCCATGGTGACCGCTGGTGTGTTGGCGGAAGCTGATGTCATTGTGGGCTCGCCGGCCAGAGTCTGGCCGGAGAATCAGGAAATGAGACCTGCTGAGTACACATGCTGGCACTGTGAGTAGGTCACACACTCACACACATGTTGCAAATACACACTGTTGTGTCATTAAACGCAAATAAGCGCAGTCGGATATATACATCACACACAACGCATAATGACAAAGTCTGGTTTCTTGTCACATCGGTGACGGTCTGATCAAACGTTGTCCATAATTTAAATGTGATTTTTTTGCTGGAGCCGACAAAAAGTTGAAAGGTTATCACTCTAATGTGCAGAACATCTGTTAGGTGTAAGTACTTTGATCATTTCAGCGATGGAATGAAAGTAAGAACATTTACTGATGTACTTTATTTAAAGGATGAGTTAGCCCAAAAAGCAGAATTCAGTCATTATCTACTCACCCTCCATCTGATGGAAAGTCGGGTGAAGTTCTGTAGTCCACAAAACATTTCTGGAGCTTCACAGCAAAACATTACTGCAGCATTCTCCGGAACAACTGTAGTAGATGGGGACTTTTAAAATGTATAAAGAAACCTAAAATGGCTCCATGCAGCTCGTAACTGAAGCACCAAGATCTCTAATTGATATCAAAGACACAATTAACACCTTTTTTTAAGGTGAATTCTTCTCTTTAGCTGCTAAGCAGCAAGCATTACCGTGCACTCCGACATAGGCGCGCAAGCTCAACCACAGGGCGAGGCTGTAGACAGCGTCTTTTCAAATCAATTTGTCATCTACGGGTTTCTGGAAACTTGGATTACACCAAACGACCTGCACAGGCCATTCTTAAACAAGCTCCTATCTACTTCAGTTGTTTAAGAGAACGCTGCACTGCTGCTAACTTCATCCGACTCACCATCAGCATGGTGGAGAGGAGATAATGAGTGAATTTTAGAGGTGTCTGCTACTTTATACTTCTACTCAACTACAATTTAGAGGCACATATTGAACTCTTTACTCCACTACATTTATTTGATAACTTGGTTACCAGTTACTTTGCAAACTGCATGCTGCATGTGGGTTAAAGCAGTGCATTTTCAAATTTTATTTCCTTAATCTTGGATCTGATAATCATCCAGGCGGGTAATCATTCAAAACTTTGTTTGCAGCAATCTACATAAATGTAAAATGTACTTTTACTTAAGTGCTTAAAAATCATTTTTTGCTGGAAATACTGATACACAAAATACTGAAGCACACTCAACAAAAAGATAAATGCAACAGTTTTTGTTTTCGCTCACATGTTTTACATGTTGAAGTAAAAGAATAAGGGGTGTTGAATTGAAGCAGTGCATTATTGTACTGCAATGTGAGGCGATGGTGATGAGTGGCACCACAATGGGCCTGAGAGTCTCGTCTTGGTATCTCTGTGCATTCAAATTTGCATCAATAGGATACATCTGTGTTCACTGTTCGGAGCTTATGCCTGGCCGTAACATGACCCCGCCACCACCACTTTCACAACGAACAAGCTCACACGGCCCCATGAAGGCTACCTGCCATCTGCCTGGTACAGTGAATAACTTGGATTCATCCGTGAAGAGAATAACACATTCCTCCAAAGTGCTAGACGCCGAAGTGGAACATTTGACCAGTCAAGCTGTTTACAACAACAGTCTGCAGTCAGGTCAAGACCTTGATGTAGATGCCGAGCACGCAGTGGAGCTTTTTCTGGTTGCACAAACCAACTTTTGCAACTGTCTCTAGGTGGACAGTCTCAGATGATATTGCAGGTGAAGCTGGGTGCGGAGGTCCTGGGCTGACGTGGTGTCTGCGATTGTGATGCTGGTTGGATGTGCTCCCAAATTCTCCAAATCGACACCGGAGGTGGCTTGTCGTAGTGAAATGAGCGCTCAGTTCACAGGCATCTTAGGTGGACATTCCTACGTGAGCATGCCAACCGCACGCTCCCATAAAACATCTGCAACATCTGTGACACTGTGTTTTGTGTCACATTTTACGGTGGCCTTTTATTGTGGCTAGTCCAAGGGCACACCTGTGCACTAACCATGATGTTTAGTCAGCACCTTGATATGTCACACCTGAATGTTGAGCTCAAAACTGAAGAGAAGTTAGCCTTTTTATCAGATACCGTGGAACCATCCGTCTCAGTCCCTTGGCCTCTGCCGTCTTCGTTCTCCTATTTTTCAGTCTGCATCGCTTGTATTAAAAGGGAGACCTTAGGCTCTCCGTGTCCCCATGTGTCCTTTCATTTCCTCCCTCCTCCCCCCATTGCTGTTTGGTGGCTTCAGGACAGGTCTGACTGATGACAGGGGCTTAAGGTGATGCCTGAATCCTGATTATAAAACCCAGCGTGCTCCGTCTCTGCAGTGAAACACCACAAAACACTCTCACTGCAGCATCTGCAAGTGGACACAGACTTGCTCATAGACACAAATAGGCACACTTGAACCTTCATTACTATCCCTAAATACTCACTAAAACATACAGCCCTCACGTGGTCTCACCATGCTGCAGTGTACTACATGGTTGTTCCATGTCGGTACGATTCGAGTATTGGGGGATTACTTTGATCTGCTGCAGTCAGCCTCAAAGTAATCAGGCTGATCCAGAGCCCGGCAGCTCAACTGGCAGCAGCATTGCGTGGATTTCTCATTTAAGTGAGGATTTGGTTCATCAACAAACTGGATTGAGCCATCCGTTACTCCCAAAGTCTAAACCGCATGTTCAGTGGCCGCCATGCCGTGGATTTTTAATCGATTGAGCCCGAGGAAAAGGCTAATTGTTTTTGATCTGAGAAATAACGCGACTGACCCAGCAGAACGAGATGCTTTATTTGTTTTTTAACAGCGTTAGCGTTCCGTACTCCCCCTGACTACAGCGGATCTGCTGGAATATAAGCTGATCTATAATTCATGTTGTTCTGCCTCTGCCTGGAATCAAACCACGATGAAGCACCAGGCGTGCGATGTGCACGTGCGCAAGAAAAGTGCAAGGAAAGGGTAGATCTATTAAAGTTCTGTACGAGCTCATCTTGATGAAGCTTGCTTCTTTTTCTGATGGCCTTCTTCTCAAGGACATCAGCCTATTACAGAGGAGAGGAAGGACATCAAATGGATGAGAGAAGGGGAAGGATTTTGGTTCGCCACAACTCTACCCCCTCCTTCCTCTCTCCATCTCCTGGCTCCCACACTGCGCTCTGCATGATGGCTACAAGATGCAGCTTTGGCAGACACGCACACACACATGCACACGCACGCACACACACACACACACACACACACACACAGCCAGAGACATTTATCTAGGGCTGCTGTTGTGTCGTGCTAAAATGCTTCCCACCCCTCACACATATTTGCAGTGTGTACTGTAAATATTAACCGTGTGTTTATACTCATGCTCTACAACCTCTCTCTGCAAGTTCATTTTAAAACACAAAACGCAAAAAGCACGAACACATCGACAACCAGCTCGACAGAAACATATACAGAATGATGTGATTTTAGATATTTATTCTCTAATCTTAGTTGTTTTTAGGTAATTTTAACAGCAAGTAATACATCTTGGCATGTTTAGGGAATTTATCAGACAACTTACAGTAATTCAAACATACATTCATACACTGATGGAGGTGGTTGCCATGCAAGGTGCCGACCAGCACATCAGTAGCAGTTTGGGGTTCAGTATCTTGCCCAAGGACACTTCAACATGCAGACCAGTGGAATCGAACCAGCAACCTTCAGATAACAAGACACTGGCTCTACCCATGAGCCACAGCCACCATTTCAGTATTTCAGATATTCCAGTGGCAAAAATATCACAGAAATGGGGAAATCGGGTTTTGGAAACATTTATTGGAATTTCCGAGTTCCCAGATGGTACTTTCAGTTAGAAGGTCCCCTGAAGGTGGATTTCCTACTCGGAAAGTCAGACGCACCTCACCAACCCCGACTCAAAATCCAAGATGGCTGCTCCACAAATCAACAAATGTGAAAGCTGCAGAATAAACTGTTTACTCGGACTTCTGACATATTTGTGTATCATCAAATCAGTTTTACAAACAGTTCTGTTAAGCTTCTATCTGTGGACACGTCCCCCCTGTGTTTGTATGCACAAAATACACTGTACTACATTGTTACTAAGTGACGCGGGATGTCAGTCACAGATGGGGGTGCTGAGGGGTCAGTCTATACAATGACGTCATAGTAAATGGTGTATGACAGAGAAGCCAATTCAGATGTCCTGAGATCTCAAATTGATTTGAAAAGACATTCTTTAAGTGCTTTTTGGGTCAAAGTTCTTGAAGCTCCCTGAGACTTGGATTATGCCAGACAAGCTGTATGGAGCCATTTTATGTTTTTTACCATCTTTTTTCTACTGTTTTAAAACAAGTCCCCATCTAATTGAATTGTTTAGGAGAATGCTGCAGCACCTTTTTGCTGTAGAGCTCCAGAAATGCTATGTGGACTGCAAAACCTCCCCTGTCTTTCCAGCTGCAGGAGGGAGAGTAGGTAATGACTGAATTTTCATACTGAGATGATCTTATCCTTTGAGGAAATATTTCAACAAAGGTTCAATAACATGACATTTGATTAGACATTCATTATCCCCAGAGGATGAATCTGAATTGTGACTTATGACTCATCCTTTATAAAACACATGAACCTCATGGTGACAACCGAAGTCAGGGGATGGACAAAGTCCGGCAAAGAAATCTTCCTCTGGTGACCATGACTGTCTGCACACCGCTTCTTGGCAGTCCATCCAGGGGGATGATGGGAAAGGGGGCACTAAGTTGGTAGTTGTCCTGTTGCTTGGCACATCTGCTTTTTTGTTCTCCTGCTTTCACTACACGGTTTCACTTTCAGCCCATTGTTTGAGTGTTTGCTTCTCCTCCCCCTCATACTAACAGAGCACACACACACACACACACACACACACACACACACACACACACGCACAATACAGGCGCAACAGAGTGTAGTGTGTATATAAAGTCCTGTGTCACTCACTCCCACCAGCTGCTTATGGGCCTGTGATAAGCAGTTGTAATTAGAGATTTTAAACTCCCATCTCACTCGCTTTCTGTTATTCTCTCTCACAAACATGCTCGCTCGCTGACAAACTCCTAAATCTCTCTTT
>OMLP01022710.1:40184-52896 GCA_900302685.1 Spondyliosoma cantharus | reverse complement strand
GGTGACAGTTTATATTTACCCAGAGACAAATTAGAGACAAAATAAAAAAGGTCTTTTTTGTCTGCTTGTGACAATAGGGCGGCTGTGGCTCAGGGGGTACAGTGTCTTGTTATCAGAAGGTCGCTGGTTCGATTCCCCTGGTCTGCATGTTGAAGTGTCCTTGGGCAAGATACTGAACCCCAAACTGCTCCTGATGTGCTGGTCGGCACCTTGCATGGCAGCCATCGGCACCAGTGTATGAATTAATTACTGTAAGTCGCTTTAGACATAAGCGTCTGATAAACGCCCCAAATGTAAATGTAACTAAGCATCATAAAACTGACTTGCTGGCGGCACTTTCAAGGCTTTCGAAGCGTTAGCTAAGTGGGCTAGGCAATAATAATAGTGTTAGTAGTATCCAGTCAATATAGTCGCTAACCTCAATCTTCATGAATGAATGATGCGATGTACCAGCCGCTCTAATAATGAGGAACACCATCCTGTTATCATGGAAGACATTGATTCTGGTTAGGTGACATGACTGGAAATTAAGCCCATAATTTGCAAAAGCTGAACTGAGGTGGACAGATTTTGTTTCAAACAATGGTGTAAATAATGTTTTTTCAAATCAATTTGGACTGTATGACCCAATTTATATTTTATCCATTGTCCTTTTTTTTTCCATTTTAAAACAAGTCCCCATCTACTGCAGTTGTTTAGGAGAATGCTGCAACACTGTTTTGCTCTAGAAATGTTTTGTGGACTACAAAACATCAGCTGACTTTCCATCTGCATTGATGCAAGTAGATAAAGACTGCATTTTTATTTATGCGTGTACTTACCCTTTAAAGTCCCGGTCATTCGAGGAGACCAAATCTAATTTTAAAGACCTGAATTGTTGCTTTGATTTGTTACATTAATGTGTTTATTATAAACAGCAGCGTGACAGCATTGAAAAACTGTGCACACTGTAATGGGAGTGTGAGGAATTAGTTTTTGCCAGAGGGCAAAGTTGTTGCAAATTAGCTGCAGTGGTTTTGAGTACAGACAACTGTCTCATACACAAAAAAAAAAACCATTAATGCTCCACATCATCTGATTTCATGGATGAGATGTGTCCAAGGTTTCACAGTACAGTGCTATCTACAGTTTGGAGCTGCACTAGCTGTTCCTCCACTTAAAAGCAGCTTTATGAATTATTTACATCATATATTATCAATTGTGTTCAAGTATTCAGAAGCAACGACAGAACTGGGTCGTAATAATACAATGCAAATTTGGTTTAAGAGCTTCAAGTTCTCAAAGCAGTGTGGAAGATTTTTCTGCAGGTTTAAAATGTAAAGTATAAGCCTGACGAAAAAAGTCTTGAATCAAGTTTTACTCGCTAACTTTTCAAGGTTCTTTCAACTACATCTCATCAGCAGAGGAAGAAGTGTGTCTGCTGAAGAAGACTGTGCAATCCGGTCCAATGACTTAAAAAACCCTGAACCGCAGTTTAAACACTAATCATAGAGTGAAAGGAGAGCAGAATGTCAAGATACACGGTTCTCAAATATTGCTTCTGTTGACAATAGACCTTTTTTCACTGTGGACATTTTGTCTGGTCATATCAGGGAACGTACAGGTGAAACGCATTTTGTTAACGATGGCTGAGTTCCATCAAGTGTCCCAGTAAATCTCAGTGGACAAGAACGCGTAATACCACGACCCAGCAACAAGCTTCATCTCAATGTAATCCAGTCGAGACCTTTATTCAACGTCACGACAGACATTTTCCTCTTGAACGGTGGGACACCGTAGAGCTGCTGTGTTCCAGGTTGCAAGTCATATAAATGTAGACGATCTGACTAATCGTTGTCATTTTACAGCTTCCCCAACTGATCAGCAACTGAAAAAGGGATGACAGTGAAAATCTGGACGCACATTCAGCCATATTTCAAGGTAAAGCGACATATTTGATAACCCGTTAGTGTTAGCATTCAACAACTTCAACAATATTTCCTGGATGTGTGTGGATATTTCTGAATTATTCGCACCTTTCCTGAGCATGTCGCAATTAAACAGTATCGTATCCAACAGCAACGCTAGCTAGAATGTGGCCGAACGTTCACGTTAGCCGTCGTCTGACTAAAGCTAAGTTTATCGAACCGGTTGTTTTGCCTTGAAATACAGTCCAATGTCTCTCTGGGTTAAACTATCCGTCGTTTTTACAGTTGCTAATTGAACAGGAAGCAGTGAAATGGTAACAATTTGTCAGATATGGCCGCGTTTTTATGATTTGCACCCCAGAACACAGCAGAGTGGAAAAAGTCTTGCTCTGGTTGGACTTGAATACAGAACTGCAGATGTGGTGTTGGTTGACACAGTTGAAGGACCAGATTGTGGGCGCTTCACATCAACAAAACCATCCTTATTAAACCTCCTGTTGGTGCGATAGTAATACTGATGGTTCGGGTTTCCCAGCTCGTCAAATCCTGATGCTTCGGAATTGTAGGTCGGGTTGGTCGCCATTGGTATGAGACTCACTAAATCCGTCAGTTTGAGTAAACTACATTTGCAAGAAAAGATGGAATTGAAGAAATCATATGGTGCTGTTATCATAATTACTATTATATCATTACTCTTGGATGTAGTGATTATGGCAAGCTAGCTCCAGGCTACATACAGTTCTTTGACAGGGTGTAGATCTTTTTACTTTTCATTGCACTACACACACATTTCTCACTTTTATATAAAATCCCCCCTTTAACCAGAATTAATTTAATTTCGAAAGGGAAAGTGACACTTGAACACATAAGAATGGAAGTAATTTGGATAGACATATTATTCGTTCGGCGCCGTTGGCACAACTTTCAAATAAATCTAACTGGGGCGGCCGTAAAATGGGTTGTAAGCGCTGTTACAATTCCTCATTAATGCCATAGGGGTGTAAGCCACGCGGTAATTAGTTTGCTTGTCCTGGCTGTGCCCAATTGGTTTTAGTGGAGAAAGCCAACAATATTAAAAAGCCTTTTTACAAGTGTGAGTCTCGGCTTTGCTTCAAGGAGCCAGAAAAACCCAACAGACACTTTCTGGAGTGTGCTGTTCCACATTAAACAGGTCAAACAAGCAGGGGAACGCTCTGCAGGCTGCAAATAAATACATAAAGCTACTTCCAACCTTGAGCATTTACTCTATCTTAAACTCAGCATAAAGAGGGATTTTCTTTCTAACTCAATAGGTGTTTATCGCTAATTGGGTAGATGTTTCATGTTTTACGTAAACACAATTATTCTCAGGGATTTAAACACGGAATTTCGCTTTGAGCGCAAGATGAGGATGTAAGAAAACCACCCACTCTTCTCCTCTTACTGATTACCTGCATGTATTCCTTGGTAAATGAACAACAGTGCTTCCTGGAAATGACTCCCTCTCTCTCTTTGTATATGTGTGTGTGTGTGAGTGTGTGTGTCTGTGTGAAAGTTAAGGAGAAACGGATGACTGGTCAGATGAGTGGACTGAAATCAAAAGAGAAAGTGATCTGGGTTTTCGCCCTCAGCTGTCTTTTAGGATTCCATTCCAACAGGTTCAGCTTCATTTCAGTCATTTTCAGCAGGGCTCAAATACTGGAGTCAACACGGGACACCCAAACAAAATATCTCTCAGTATAAATACCTTCATTCAATTGCATAATGAAGCAGATGTTCATATTATGAGTTCACGGAAAGTGCAAACACGTCTGAGAGGAGTCAGAGAACAGAGGACACAGTACAGACTTTCCTTCTCCACTGTCTACTTTATTCCCAGGTGTGTAGTTTATGTACAGTCAGTCACTTTGTGGGAAAGCCACCATGAAAAGAGAAGGAGTTAAACCAACATAGATGGTTCTAGTCAGTGGTGAACGCTGACAAGTTAACCCAGAGCCACGGAGAAAATCTGGTTATTGTTTTTTCACTGGCAGTTGTACAGACACTGAGTAATGTTCCTGTCACGCCATATTCCCTTTACTTTTACACAAAAGTGATTTAATGTTGATATAAAATGATGTGTAGGAGGATATTCCTAAGACTCTCCACTGCTTACATAAAGAAGCTGAGCTGTGGAGCACCTCAGGGTTTTATCCTCGGTCCTACACTTTTTTTTTTCTGTGCCATTTACAGCTTTGTTCATTTTTAATCTAATTGTAAAAGTACCAGTGACAATAATTCAATACAGACTTAAAGGTACAAGATGTAAGAATTGGCCACTCATCAAATTCTTTCTCAAAACAAATAGAGGGCAGTGTATCACCAGAGTAACCACTAACTGCTGCTATATGTAGCTTCCCATAGGTAGTGAGCTCAGTTAGCCATGCAAGCTAGCGGTTTCGGACTGGACGCGCAGAGCACTAAGTTGTGTGTGTGTCTGTTGGTGTTTACACAGCTAGCACAGGAGCTTTGGACCAGTACAGATCAGGGCTAGCTGGTTAGCATGCTAATTTCAATAGAAATGTCAGCAACACAATATAACATCAAAACTGTTATGTCGCACATTCTGTTGATAATTTAGTTATTTTTTTAATGTTTTCAACCAAAATGTCTAACTTGCACATTGCCCCTTTAATTGAATCAGCTTCTTTAATTTCTTTGATGGGATTTTACATTTTAGAACATTTTTTATTTATTTTTTTTGTTAATGGTTTAAATACAGTTGTTACTTAGTTAATCATACATTCTATAGATGGTTGAAGACGTCACAACATTTGCTGTAATAGTTCAAGTAAATCTGAAATGCTGCACTTAGCTCATCAAATGCACAATTTCTTTTCTTATTTTGTGAAATTTGACCAAACACATGACACATGTATTTCCCTACATTATTCATATTCGCTCAGTGTCAGATAAGAGTTATAAATACTCACAACAGAACTAAGTAGTTCTATTTTAGGACAGATTGAGAGACAATAGCTTGTCTGAATGTTTATTGACACCACCAACAAAATAACAGCTCCGACTTCTGCTAATATTTACCGCTCTCTGTACAGATGTGCCTTCTTACATCTACAGACGAACGCTCTGTTGACTGTTCCAAAGTGAGAATGTGATCAAACAACCGTGAAGATAAAAGATAAATCCTGTCATTGTTATTACTTTTTAATATGTTATTAATGTTGTTATTGCTTTTTCATTAAGAAATCTCAGATGAGATCTTTAATTTCCTTGTGATTGATCCGAGTTGAAAGTTGTTGCTCTGCAGCCTCTGGGTTCAAGTGTCGTTCGAGTTCACCATGACACAGAAACGGCGTACTGTAGTACAAAGTCTAACACGCACGCACACACGCATACGCACACACACCGGAGTCACATTATACATCTGAAATCCTTTCTGATTGCTTCAGTCTTACTTTTTGTTAGATGTGTCGGATTGGTTAGGTAACACTGAACTAATCGACTCAATTAAAGGCAAATAAATACAAAAATAAATTAACTTTCAGTTCAAATAGTGTCATTTGCTAATGATAGGAGCGACTATTTTTTTTAATTAAGTTTCTAAATAATGGATGTGTGACCCTTTTTCACCGCATTAGCTCCTGATTTAAATTTTGAAAAAAGGACTCTTTATCCGCAGTCGCTTTATTTACGGAAAAGCTGCGTGTGGTGTTGTTTGATAATTCAAATATAAATGAATACTGTAAAGTTAATTATGCGCCCTGACAGAATGGTTCGTGAAAGAATTACAGACTATAGTGCAACTAATTTCTCTTCCCTCCCGTCCTACTCTCGCTCGCTCATTTCCAAATACGCTGTACAGTTAGAAGAAATAAAACATAGTAGTCCCACTTGTACACAACATCATACATTAGTAGTCAACTAGAAAAAACAGTAAACACGGCCACATGTGATTAAAAAACGTCTAGAAGTTCAAAGTTACATTTCATCGTTTTACATTGTAGTAGCTATTTTTACTCCTTTACTCGTCAGACATTTCAGACTGTGTTATTTATAGAAAAAATCACAAAGTTTCACATTTAGGACTCTCTGGAGAGAGTTGAGGAGCATTCGACAAACCAAACAGTTCCCACTTTTAAGTAGCTAGTTAGTCACACGCAGCATGAGATTAAATACGCAACAGTTTGGGAAACGACTCATGCAAACACACAAAAATGTTGTTTTCCTGTCCTCCAGAGTGACCGTGAGCGGAGCCTCGCGGGGGGCCAGCGGCTCTGAACGTAACCCACAGAGTTATGTTACAAAACATGTACTGCTGAAGATAACCGGCAGGCAGAGGGGAGGGAGGAGGAGGAAGGTGGACTTTGAGATCAGTTTGTTGAGGCAAATAGTCGGTCATTCAGTCCATCCTTCAGCCAGTGTTTGCGCCCAGAAATGTACCTTGAAGGCCTCGAAACGTTTGGTCCACAAATGTGAACTGTTCAGTCACATTTTCCAGAAGGAATCGGTTTGATTTTTTTCTGCTGACAGCCTGGAATGCAAATGTGATTTTTTTTTTTTCTATTTGTTCTTACACTGGAACCCAAGAAAAAGAACCTGAGAGCCATTATTTTGGTCCCAGTCTGCAGCTTATAGAAACCAGGCTCTACAGATATCCACGTGGTGAGACAGTTGGCACTTTCAACATTAAAATTCGAGCAGTGAGGTGAAAGGGAAGGATTGTTGGGGTATAATGTTTCGTCCTAGTTAGTCTGCAGGCGAGGGTGTCGTCGAAGAATCAGCCTCTGTCGTTTCCATTCCCTCCGATCAAAACAATAATCAAACCATCTAACTCAGATGCTTTGCTCCTGCTCGATGACAACAGTCATTCGTCGGCTTTTTGTCACAAAAAAAAAGCCAATCTGGATGATATTCAGGCCACTCTGACTGTGATTGTCATTTCTGTAAACGGCGTGTCTTTTTCTCTTTATGTAAGCGTAGCCTGTGGACGATTTTATTTTTTTGGCTGCTGCTTGAACTATTTCTGTGGATGGTTCAGATAAGGCTGTTCTGGGAAGCCGTACCGGGCTCACAGCGGGTTTTTTCTTTTAAAAAAACAAGGGAATAAGTTGCCGAGCTGAAAAGAGATGGGCGAGTATCAACAGAAGGTTGGCAATCGAGAGCTACAAAAAGACGAGAGGTGGAAGGGAAAACTGTTGACTGACCTCAATCCCTCTTTCGGCGGCTGTTTTTTCTTTGTCTCTATCTACCTCTGCCGGTCTGTCTCAGATGGAAGACAAAATATTTAGACGGGAAGAGACCAAAAGACTCAGCGGGAACAAACCGCTCCTGTTTGTATTAATATGGCAGAAAACACCCCACAGCCTTTTAGGATGCTGCAGCTAAAAATGTCACAGAGTCTCCTGTCTGTCTGTCTCCCAGTCTGTCTGTCTGTCTGTCTGTCTGTCTGTCTGTGTGGTGTTCAGTCTTTCTGTCTCGGCAGACTGAAATTCTATTGTAAACATTAAGATTCACATTAGTTGTAAAAAATTAGTTAATACATCTGTTATGTGTGTTCGTGTTTGTGTGTGTGTTCATGCTTGATGTATCTGAACGTGTCTGTTTTCCTGTACACATGCACTGTATGAAGTGACAGTATGTTAATCTACACACCACACACTTGTTATTTAACATTCAATGTTTCCGATGTGACAACAGAATAAAAAAAAAAAAAAAACGTGTAGTCCGACCCACGACCCAAGTTGAAAAAGAAAAAGATGTGTGACATTCCTGTATCGGTAGTCGTGTTAGTAGATGCTTGATGGTTGGAAGTCCAGTGTCTTTATCTGTCAGGCACAAAGAGCTAAACGTTCCAGAGATGGATGAACAGGCTCTGTTGTGTACATGTTGAAGCGTCTCTTTGGTATCTGCACTCGAGAGCTGTTAGATACCAAAACGCTTTACGAAAAGAAAAAAAAACAGGGGCTTCATATTAACATCTGTCCTGAAGAGGCCCCCCCGAAAGAAAACGCGTCAGCAATCCACCAATGAGCCGCGGCCTCTTTGGTTTTTCTTTTCACAATGCAGATACCCAACGGGACACAAGAGGAAGCAAGAAAGTCACTGGCTCCTGATTGATCCCTCAGAGACAAAAAAAACCAAAAAAAAAACCTGTTGTTACTGGGGCTGGCTGTGTCACACATGTCCTGCAGTTACCGCGTTCAACCACACGAGGCCAGCGTTTCATCAGGAACAGATCCAACTCTGAAAAACAACAGACGGGCGAAACCAGGCAAAGAATCTGATCAAGTACTGGGGAGGGGAGGGGGGGGTTTGTAGGTTGAAAGTGTCTCAGTGTCTTCTGTATCCTGTCTTGTCTGTGTCCCGGTTGTTGTTCATTAAAAGACAGTCGGAGTAGTAAAAGCAGGATGTTAAGCAGTGGTGACTGGTAAGGCAGCGCTCCTCGTGTAGCTCCTGGGTTTACTTCGACCTGGATGAAGAAGAGAGGAGAGCAGAGTGTCATTCAAAACAGTGACGGAATCCAATTTAACTGCTGTATAGATTTAAAGGTAAATGTTTATGTGAAGCTCCTAAAACCGCCACTGGGGAGTCATGAAAAGAAGGCATGTTGAGAGAAACCACATAAAGAACATTCGGTCTGCTGTCACACTGTACACCGGAAAAAAAAAACATGTTTTATGTAACATTGAAGCTACTTGAGAAGGTTGAGAACAGTGAAGATTAACAGGCTTATGATAAAATGCTGAGCGGTGCATTTGCTCAGTAGCGTCCTTGATGAAGAGATTCACTCGGACAAATTAGCCCAACAACATAATGTTGCTTGATGAGGACATCAGAGGCGCTGCGTATTTTAAGAAAGATAATAATGTTCGAGAGAAACAGAGAGAGAGAGAGAGAGAGAGCTTATCGTCTGCGCACTGGCTGTGATACGTTCACCTAAAAGAAAAGAAAGAACACAAACTCACTGCTGGTTTGGTCTGGTGTCACCGGTAGCTTGTGGTTGCTAATGTTAGCAAATCTTTGGTAAATATTGTTGTATAATGGACATTACTGGGTTAGTTCCCAAGGCTTTATGACCCTTCTCCACTTGCGCTACTTTGATTATAGCTTAGAGAAGAAAAAATGGCAACACCACAGTGAAGAATTACTGTTACAAGTCAAATAAAGGCATTCAAATCTTTAATTAAAGGTGCACTATGTAGTTTTGAAAAAAAATCTAGAAACTATGATGTAATATTTACAATACTGATAACGTAATAATACATAATATTTATCATTTCCATAACTGAAAAGACAAGCTGTTCTCAGAGGGAAAATAAGGTCCCCCAGCTAGAAAGGTGGCAGGGTCCGCCACATGTAAACAAAGCTAAACAGTATGAAATTGTGTCGTCCTTTAAGGTCAATGTGTTTATTCAGTTTATTCAGTCTTGAAAACAAAGAGAGTTTGTTGACAGTTGCTGTTGAGAATAAAGGCTGTTAGATACAGACGGACTCTTCTTCGTAGTTGCGCTCATTTTGTCTACGTGTTTTCTGAAAGTTTAGAGATGTGGATCAACGGAGCAGTACCCAGGAGGGTGGGGTCAATGTGGGCGCCCTCTAGTGTTTGTATTGCTTAACATCCACGTATGGAAGAATGTGAGCAGCGACCGTAATAATATTTGAAACAGATGCATCTGTTTTCTTATGTAAAGGGATCATAAATAAGCTTAAAGTCCATGTTAACAGAAGTTTACTTAATACATTTATTACATGAAACTTCCTGCTTTAGCACAGACTCGAATATGCCATTAGTGGCCAGTATCCTGGATTCCTAAAGTAAACGTTTAATTAGTTTTTCCTATAAACAAAAGCCTTATACAGGGATAAAAACCTCCATGTGTTTTATGAACTGAACAGAACCAACCAGCTTTGAGTGCAATCAGGAGTGTAATCACGAGGCTGTAACAACTGGTGCAGAAACAAAACACCACTTGTGGGAAACAAAAAAATGAATAAAGATGTTTGTGGCCGGCACCTGTTTTTTTTTTTTTCCACTCTCTGTATTGTTATTATTATTTATTTACATATTTTTTAGGTTAGGCAGTGTTTGGGATTATGCTAAACTCTCTCTCTTACTCTCATTTGAATACACCCGGAGAAACACATGCTTTTGGAGGTCAGCGATAAGTTGATCTGAAAGAGTTTTCGTTCTGGAAAGGAAGAGCGTATTTCTACGAAACTCTGGAGGCGTTAATTGTTGTTGTGTTTTTTGTTGTTGGTGGTGCGTATCTGTGTGGGTGGCTGGTTGAAACAGTGTCTTGGAAGGGAGGGGAGCGATTTCCATTGGGACGTTACAGCTGATGCTTCTTTATTGGTCCCTCTGGCCGGAGCTAATAAACACCAAAGCGACGGGACAACAGCTGGGGAACAATGATAGCATATTGACGATGTTTGCGCGAGTCTGTGTGTGCACGTACGTGTGTGTCTGTGTGTGTGTGTGTGTGTGTGTACATTAATGAGCGAGCGCAAGATGTCTGTCAGCACATTTGGGTGTTTTTTTTTGTGTGCAGCGTTTTGAGTGTGCGCGCTCGTACCTGCGTCTGTGCGTGCAGAGATATTTGCGGTCACGCTCCAGCTCTCGCGCGTGTGTTTGTGTGTGTGTAGCCATTATCTTGGGGGTCGATGATTTATGATCTGTGTTATGACTTCCACAAGGGACATATAAAACTACAGAATGGCCCTTTATTGCCTTTCTTCTTTGTTTAGCCCTACGTCTCATCCATCACTCTGTGTTTCCTTTCTGCCGCTGTCTCGCTCTCTCTCCTTCCCTCTATCTAGTGCTCTCTCGCCCATCTTGATCTCAATTTCTCCTTCTCGATCTCTCCCTCGGTCCGCCCGTACCCCTCTCTAATTTGCCCGGACTCTTTTCTCGAATAAAAGCAACTATTGATCACCTGTCCCCTGCGCATCAGTGGAATCACCATTATTGCGTATTGTTGTTTGTTACGGCGGTGTAGCTTTTGTTGTATTGCTTTTCTTGCTTTCCGCTGGACGAAGCCAGATTGATGCAGGTATGTCTGAGCCGGGACTCAGACTCATTCTGTGTTATCCTTTCTGCTCTCCCCACTAAGAATAGCTGAAAGTCTCCATGAAACTGGAATCTACGGTTTCAGCCTCAGGAAATCACCATTATAAACTAGAATCCATCCCACAGATAGGAAGTAAAAGCTTTAAAAAAAAAAACCCAAAAAAACAGACAATTCTCAGGAGGATGCGGCTTTCAGTCAATGTGGGCAAAATACCTAATTATGAAACACAGCTTCAGCGAAAAACGCCATCAAGGATACAGCGAACGGTGGCAACTGATGAGACCTTGTGCTGATAAATGATAAGCTCTTATGCTGATACAGCGAGAATGTGCTTATATCATCCACACTACGAAACTCTTGATATCAAAGGCAGATGAATGCTAGTCTCTAAACACGGTGCTCTGTCGGTGAGAGGGGTTTAGGAAACAATTACCATCAGCACTCATCTTGTCATGTTTGTATCTGTCTGTTACATGGGACTGTCTGTATCCGTGACAACAGCTGTCTCACGTCACTTGTCACTGGCTAGCTAGCTCGCTATCATGGGCAACTAAAGACAGGCATTCAATTTTATCTTTGATAGGTCAGAGACATTATCGTGTTGGAGAGGATGTATACCCATTATATTACCTCTTGGACATGGTCAGGGTAATTTAAAGTTAACTGGCTAACATCAGAGTTAGCTTCTCCAACAGGCTAAAAATGGAGTGAACGTCTCCAACAACTAATATCGGCGTTAGCTTCTCCAACAGGCTAACATTGATTTTAGCTTTTCCAACAGGCGAACATCAGTGTTAGCTTCTTCAACAGGGTAAAAATGGAGTTAACGTCTCCAACAACTAATATCGGCGTTAGCTTCTCCAACAGGCTAATATCAGTTTTAGCTTCTCCAACAGGCTAACATTGATTTTAGCTTTTCCAACAGGCGAACATCAGTGTTAGCTTCTTCAACAGGGTAAAATTACTGTTAATGTCTCCAACAGGCTAATGTTGGTGTTAGCTTCTCCCACAGACTAACATCAGCTTTATATTTTAAGCTTCTCCAATAGGAAAACATTTTGTTTGATTTACTGTAGGTCAGGATTTAGACCATCCCAACATAGCATTCCTAACTTATGACATTCTTCAGTAAGGATGGTTCTGTAATAGTTCATCCGTATTTTAAAATAATATATGATGTTTTACTGAATGCTTTTATGGTTCTGCAATACCAAAACTCTGTAATTTCCTCTCAAACTGAGCCCATGAGGACCCTGGAGTGTATTTCCTCGTGGTTTAGCTGATTCAAGGCAGTGAGGAATGAAAAGCGGATATCAGCTCACCATTTACCAAATATATGCTATGTTACGCTCATATTTAAGACTCATGTTGTGGGTGTGTGATTAAAACATCATCAAAGTGTTTCAGAAAGGTATTTGTGGGCAGATCTGCAGATGAAGTGAGTATAAATATACTTACATGTACATGGGCTGTAGTTGAAGGTGGGAGGTCTTCTGAGGCCCCTGGTAACCGTACGAGTCGAACCCTCCTATAAAATCAACTGCACAAAAAAACAACACCAATTAGAGGGAAGTGTGTGTGCCTTTGTGGTTATCAGCTGGGAACCTCCCACCACATATGATTCATTGCATTAGGCCTCCTACACCTACAGAGGTCTCAACAGGACATTTTGTACCAGAAGCACCACCTCTCCCGCTGCTGCTCTCACAGCTAATCAGGGGAGGGAAATGCTTCGAGTGAAATTTTTCGCCTCAATCT
>OMLP01022710.1:19728-30289 GCA_900302685.1 Spondyliosoma cantharus | reverse complement strand
CTTGATTATAATTATGTATCCATTTTTTATTGGTTAGTTGGGAGGTCGGTTAGTTGGTTGGTTAGCTGGATAGTTGGTTGGTTGATTAGTGAGTGAGATAGTTTGTTGGCTGTATAATTGGTCAGTCAGTTAGTTAGTTAGTTGGCTGACTGGACTGTTGACTGGTTGGCTGGATAGTTGGTTGGTAGGTTATTTGGTTGGTTAGCTGACTGGTTTATTATTTGGTTGGTTGGTTTGTCAGCAGGAATACACAAAACTTACTAAACTATTTAACTGATTTCCAAAAAACTTTGATGAAGGATGGGTCTCGGCCCAGAACAGACCCCATTAACCTTTGGTACCGATCCTGAAATGGGGATAGATCCAGGAGTGAATGAGTGAGTACAAAAGGGACTGTTGGCGGAGGGATGCACTGTATTGAGTGATAGCTCCAACTGCATTCACCTCTGTTTTATCAGCTGATAAGGAGTCAGGACAGATTTGGAAAGTGGGGACATTGAAGGGATGTTTGTGGGTGAAGACTTGGTTTTAAGGTTAAGGTTGGGGTTGGGGTTAGGCACTTTGTTCTGCTGGTTATGGGTTGGGTAAGGGGCAGGGAAATGCAATATGTCATTGAGGATCCTCATAATGACAAAACTTGTGTGTCAGATAAAAAGGAGATTAAGTATTTTTGCATTTCCCTTGTCCCGCTTTCTTTCAACATTTCCTCCCTGGTTTGCAGCTTCTGTCTGCATTTAGATCTACTGAACTAAAGCCAGCCAGGTTTCTCAGACAGACACTGATCCACTTTGTCTGTGGATCAGGGTTACCTAGTTACCGCAGCAAACCGAAGGATGACAAGTGAAAATGGAAATGGAAATTGCACCACTTCAGCATGGACAAGATCCCTTCTGCCCTGATCAGCCTGACAAGCAATAACTTGTACAACTTCACCAGTGCACCCCGCAGAGGCACGGAGCTTCCATATAAAAAGGCTTTTATGTGCTTGGTGAAGGACTTTCCCAGGAGGCAGGGGGACAATCTTCATCCCATTTCTTAAACATACTGTGCAGCAGGTGCTTGTTGCCATGGTAAACCATATAGTAAGCTATGTATGAGCAAATCAACAAAATGTAATGCCATCATTTTCAGGCAGGGAAGTGATGGTGCGGGTAAAAGAGACTCTGACAAACAGACAAATGTGAACCTCATGGTGCGGCTATAAGAATATTAGGGGATCACTAATGTCTTTAGGATACATCATCTGAGGACCATGAATGTCTGTATGGGATTTCACGGCATCTGTCCAGCAGATGTTGATTTATTTCAGTCAGAACCAAAATAGTGGAATGAGCGACTAACCACAGAGAGATACTGCCAGATGGTTTGATCCTAATAAGATGGCTGTGTGTACTTTTACCTTTGATAGAAATCAATCAATGTAATAACTAGAGTGGAATTTGTTTGATGTTTTGTTTGGCATTGAGTATTTGTACTTAAGTAGTGAAACAAAACCTGTTGCAGTTGCCCTGATGGACTGTAATGCTGCTACACTCTCATTCATGGGCTGTCATTATGTTCCTCTTGGGAGTCTTGTGCGACATTTAGTGGTGAGATTCTGTATAACCGGTCCAGTCCGGTCTTATGCCTTATACCGACATGATTATCAATTAATCATGAAAACAATCTGTAGATTAATCATGAATGAAAATTAGCCCTGTGAGGTTTATTAACGAATGCTTTATCATCAGTGCCCAAAATGATAAAGAATCCCATAACAGTGTCGGGCTACATTTGCCATGTGGCGAGGAAATGCCATTAAAGTACAGAAGATAACTGAATCATTCTCTCCTGCAATAATCGAGTCCCAAAGGCCCTTTTAGCAAAGATTCTGATAAAACCTGAAAGTTTTCAAAGGAGCTTGGGCAGAAATTAGTTGAATGTCAAACAGCTGTTTGATAAGGAAGGGAAAACCTCCAGTATGTGTTCTGCATAGAGACCAAAAATTCAGGGGGAAGCGTCATGGGATGAGACCTTTCACAAAAAGCAAGGACCGATGCCATTGGGAAGGCAGTTATAGGTCAGTCACCCAGTGACGCAGTTCGTCCTCCAGCAAGGAGGAAGGTGAGGTTGCATTTTGCCAAAACAATGGCGGTGGAAGTTGCTGACGCCACTGCATCACCTCCCTCAAGGTTGTGAAAAAAAACTGAATCAGCTAACAGGTTGATGTATGAACAACATTTCAGAGATCATGATGTTATTTAGACCCATAATTAATTATTTCCCATTTCCTGCGTCTTTATACCCACAACCTTCAACCTGTTTATGAGGGAATCTTAATTGTAGAGCTTGTGTCTGCCTGTGTGATAATCTCGTTTGTGTTGGATGTATTACTCTGCCATGAAAATGTATTAACCTCAATTACAGCTGCATCATTCTCCTGCAGATAAATTGCGTTGTGATCAAGGTGTCACATTCATTGGATTAAATCTGTTTATGTGCTCAAGAGGCCCGGTTAAGCTCACACTCATATTTTTCCTCCATTTTTTTCTCTCCCACGCCCTCCATAAATTACGTGTGATGGAAACATTTTGTCAGCCAGTCAACACAGGCCTGAAAAATCACTGTAATACTACAATCAATAATCACGTCCAATTACTTAAATCAGCCTTTTTCTGTGCCATTTGTTGCTTGTGTAAAACCGCAACAAAACTTAGGGCAACAACAAATGAATCACAAATTAAAATCCACTACCAATGAATCATGCAACAATTTTGCACCTGCTATTTATCATCAATTGTTGCAAGCGTTTTCTTAAAATTGATTCAGGAAGTTTGTGTCTGTATTAATTTGAAAAGCAAAAATATAAAACCAACGGCGGACAAAAAAAAATTGGGAGGTTTTACTTATTCAACAAATGTGGGATTAGCGCTTTAGAGCGCGGCGGTTGTCTTGGTTGACTGACATTCAATTCTCAGCGTTGTTCTTTCTCTTTTTCTTTCTCTGCCCTGATCTTTGAATAACGACTTTGAAAACAAATCTGGTCCCGTGCTGCTTTTCATGAATATGATTTGACCCGAACGTGACATCATTGTCTCCGATCAAAGAGCACGATGCCACATTCACTCCTGTCAATAAAAATGAAAATAAATACAAGACTTTAGATGCTAATGACTCTATTTCCTACCACACTAATGGATGATGAGTTCTATTTCCTACAGTATACCTTAATTACTACTACAATAATACACTACCCTTTGAATTCTCTTGACATTGATTAGATAACAGAATTAATAAAACCCCTGTCCCTCCACTGCCATCTAACTCATTGTTAGTAACAGACCTAAGACTGCCTATGAAAAGTTTTCCTTTAATTTCTTGTGGCACTTTTTAGTGGTCCACTTTATTTTTTTAAGTAATCAAGTCATTTGTAAGGAATATCTTGTACATCCTCGTGTGTTAAACATTTTGATTGTGTGTTTTGGCTCGATGGTCTGTCATTGTGTCCACCAGTTCTCTTCAGACTGAAATACCTGAACAACGTATGGATGGATTTCTTTTGAGAGCTTTCCAATTTTTTTGTTTTCTCATTATTAATCTTCAAATGTATTAACAGTCTAGTCCAGAAGATGGTGTATGGCAGTTGTAAAATACCACACTGTAAATCTCAATTTAGACAATCATCTTTCTTCATAAGGGACCGTTAACTCTGGAACACATTAGAACAAAGTACAAGTGCAGGCTATAAAGTATGTATGAAGGTTATTTGTGTATTGATGTTTAATGGTATGTGTATTTGATTGTATTTTATGTGTCTTGTGGTTTTAAGACACCGACCACTGAAAGCTGTACATTTTAATTACACTGTACATGTAAGTGTTGAGTTGAAAATTCAATCTATAAACTCCCTGTGCAGCACATGTTTCATGATGAATAAAATAAAGTTATATTCAAGGTCCTGATATGATTAAACACACTCCCATGTTGACAGCAAGAGGTTGAAATGTGTAATTTCAAGTGGAATATCTCACCTCGCAAACTGGGCGCACACATCCATCCCTCAGGAATAAATATAATCTCTTTAGTAATCATGCTAGCATTGTCAGTGTGCACATGTTAGCATGCTGAGATTTGTATTTAGCTGAAAGCATCTCTGTCCATAGGTACAAGCTCATGGAGCTGAGCTTTGGCTGCAGACTCTTGTTATTGCCTCCTCGGTGACCTAATAACAGGGTTCTGTGTTGGTAGTTCTACTTGTATCATGCATACTGAATACCCACTTGGACCGTCTCAGACTGTCTAGTTTATACTGCTTGTTAGTCATAAGCCACTTTAAAAGGACTGCCTCAGTTTGGATTTCACACCACACAAAAATCAAAGATGTGAGCCAGTTTGGAGTGAAACATGTTTAACGAGAGCTGTTGATATTGCTCACTATTTGGCCTAAAACTGTCAGAATTTGTGCGCATTCTCTTCATTGTGAAGGTTACAGCACTGTGTGCGGCGGAGGGCTGAGTGCATGCAGGTTGACTCTTCCAAAATAACAACAACAGTGGGTGATTTCACTGATTAGTTCCTCCGCTCTGGTTGAAGTTATGTTAATCACTGAAATGACTTGCGGAGATGCACTCTCGACCACAGAGCCAGCACGGAGCCTCATCTCAGATTGTTTTTTTGTTGTAAAATATTATTTGATTATCACTCTGCCTGTGCTATTAGCAGGTAGAATAAAGCTGGGAAGAAAAAAAAGCAAAAGCTGTAATCACAGTCGTACTTGCACATTCCCCCACTGTGCTGCAGTCTGACAGTGATGGCGTTAGCTGATGCCTTTCTGAGGATTCTCTGGAGAAGCCAGCGTCATATGCTTAGTTTCAACCCTCGATCTTCATACTGTGCACCAAATAAAGACAAAAAAAGAAACCACTTTGTGTTCTGCAGTTTGGGAATCTAAGACAGTTAGAGGTGCACTATGAAGAGAAAAGATCTTCACTGGCTGATTTTTTAGAGTTAAACAAACTAAATAAACTCTCTTCATTTTCATGACTGAATGAACAAACTGACCTTTGTTTATATGCGGCGGACCCTGCCACCTTATGCCTTGGCTTATTCTCCTCTGAGAACAGCTTGTTAATTCAGTTATGGAAAACACAAATATTTATGGGTTTGAAATTATTACCTCATTAATATAGTGAATAATAAAATTATGAGTTTGGATTTCTCCTTGAAATACATGGTGCCCCTTTAACTCATCAACAGTAAAAATATGTGAAGCATGGGGCAACGCCTGAAGGAGCTGAGTGTAAAACAAGTTATTTGCTTATGTGAAACTGGGTCATCTTATGTGGAAATAAAGAATAACTTGATTGGTGAGCGATGAGTTCTGTACCTGTTAGTGAGCCGGTTAGAAAGGCCAACCAGTCCGTCTCATATCCAACTGACCAACCAGGCCACAAACAAAAATATGCTCTGCTGGAGACCTCGACAGCTGACATGCATCAGCACACGCTGTCCTGACATAACTTTATTGAGATTTTTTTTTTTTTTATCCCGTCCAACAAAAAGTGCCTTAATTTGCCAGAAAACATCAGTTAAACCAGCCAGTTAACTAACCGGTAAACATGCAGATAACCGGAGTTCAACCAAAACCCAAACCCCAGCCCCTCACTTAGCCTGTCCACTGGTTGAACGTACGTTATTAACAAACCTGACAGTGTTTCTACCGATTACAGTGAAGCAGCCGGCCAGTCAGCCAGTGAAACAGTCAGAGTGTTGAGTGTGTGCTCATGGAGCATGACAGTGTTTCCACACACCAATTACAGCGAGACAGTGGTACAGCTGTGTGGTGGCTTGGCACTCAGCCACACTATAAGTACCACTATCGATTGACAGACAGAGGATGAGGAGAGCCGGTTGGAGAGAGAGAGAGAGAGAGAGAGAGAGAGAGAGAGAGAGAGAGAGAGTCATGCTAAGGGAGGGAGGAAGATGCAGAACGAGAGGGGGAAAAACAGGTAGACGCACAGAAAATCTCTCAAAGTCTTTTCTCTCCCTCTCCGTCGGGGTAATGACGCATGCAGCCGCATTAAAGCGGCGGTTTGTTTACTGCGTGCGCGTCTGTATTCAAATGCCCGAGTACACTCCCGAAAAAAACAGAGCCAAAGTACGGAGGAGACTCAGATGAAAAGTGACAGGCCTCCCTCATTCCCGCTCTTTATTCCTCTCCCCGCTGTCTCCTTTGATCCTGCTAATTATCGCAGTTTGACGGTGCAGGAGAGGAAGAAATACAGAGGGCGAGGGCTACGAGACAGGCAGAGGAAAAAAACAGAGGGGGAAATCGCTTTTTTGTAACAATGAAATAAGACAGAATGAACAACAGAAAATGGCAAAAAGAAAAAGAGCGACAGAGTCTCTAAAGCAGCTTATACAGCCCATTCTATGTTAATGAGGATATGAAGTTATTAACTTAATGGAGACTAGATGCTTTATTTTTCTCAAAAAACAAAACAAAAACGGATACCGCAAAGTTGCACAATCACCCACAATTCCCCAAACCCTTTGCAACACAAAAAGAAGTTGGCGTGGTTGCAATACACTTTAGAATACATTAAACCTAATGTACGACTTAGTGTAGCTGTAAACCGTCAATTGAATAATTGCGTTCATTTCGGAGCGCTGTGTCACACTCGAGCACACACACAGAAATAACATTAAGCCCACAGTTTAACCACCGCACCGACTTGTACTCACACAGAAGATTCTCAAAAAATGTTTATCTTTAGAAACGCTCCAAGGAATAGTCCAATATTTTGGGTCAGTTGTTTGCTAAAACCGTATGTCAGCTGATTCTGCAGTTCCATTTTAACCATCTTTCAGCTCCTTGTTTCGGTTTTACACGATTCCTACATTTGGTGTTTTTCGGTTCAGTCTCAGTGCTTTCATCAGCGTTGTTTTCTCGCAGCAACAAGCAGCTGCTACCCATTGTACGCTACCTGTCCAGTCCCAAAAGGGCAGAAAAAAGGAGAACATTTAGCAGCTAACAAGCCAAAACGCTTCCAGCAGGAGATGGTGGACACCAAAAAAAGTAGAGGGAATATTGGGCTTACTTTGTTGGGTGACCAGAGCCTCGACCCTACATAAATGCTATGTAGCTTCCTGTCTGCTAAATGTGTCAATGGGAAGCAGTTTGCTAACCCACTCGCTGTAAAAACCTCATAAGTTAGTAATATTTTTAATGTGTTTATAGCTTGTTTCACTTAAAGCGGGCCTACAGTGCTGATTCACTTTGCTTTTGTCTAACTTACCGTAAATACAGGAGTTGAGGGGAAACAGTTAGCCTGGCTCTGTCAGACGTTGGAAATAATGTCTACAATCCCAGGATGGAGCTAGAGAAATTTATGGTGCTTTATTTTATTATCCAATTTAATCAAGTGCAGGCTCGCTAGCTAATTAACGCTAACTTTGTGTGAAGACTTCCATTTTCGGTTTGGAAAGGCAATAAAAAAAAAAATATAGGAACTCTTTGGACTTGACTATCACTCTTATCATAACCCAACTACCTTTAGCGTGTTAAGATGTTTGATATCCAAACCTCACCCTCAATTTCCATTTTTTCAACCGTGCAGCGAATCCCTTTGCTAGCTTACCTCAGAAACGTCCTGACGTCAGCTATGGCTTAAAGCAAAGACTAAGATGATCATTTACGGTGAGTAAAAATTTGCATTCTGCATCATTTAAACAGCAGCACCCAGTGTGAGCGACAGGCCACCCCCATTAGTTTAAAGGCGATTTAAAGCCATAGCTTGAGATGTAATTGCGTGTGAGCTCCGTGCAGGTACTCGAGTTTGAAATTGCAGTGCATACTAGAGAGTACCAATTTGGCTCAAGTACTTACAGCCAGGAGTATCTGCAGCGAGGAGTGAGCCACCTCTATGAACTGAAAATCCATCAGGCAGCCAGATATAGATATATATCGGTGGTCCTCGGGTGCCCAGGAGGGAGGGGGATTGATGGGTGTAACCTTGCACCCGGGGCCGTTCTCCATCCACCAGGAGCGATGCATGGACAGGTTGAACGTCAGGACAAGGTCAGAGTCCTGGCAAGAAAGAGTTGGAAAGAGACAGACAGAGAGAGAGAGAGAGAGTTGAATTACCTCCTCAGACAGAAGGCAGATCAGGCTGAATGGCAGCGCAGGTTTTAAAAACATTTTTAATTAAAACCAAACAGTTTGTCATATCGAGGCCTGACAGACAGACAGATAGGGAGAAGGTTCGGCTCGGGCTAAAAATAGATGTCAGATTTATAATTCCAGTGATCTGGGTTCGCTCAGATTAGATCACAATCGCACACAGGCAGGGTTATGACGAGGACAATGAGGGAGGGAGAGGGATAAGTGACGGGAGTGGGGGCCAGACAGAGGGAGGGAAAGATCAAGTGAGAGGGGTGCGAGAGCCTCGGTTTTCATTTTGTGTTTCTTCATGCACCGAAAAGCTCTCGTATTATGACTTCAGTCTAGGGGAGAGAGAGGCGAGAGGCTTTGTGCTGTGGTGTCAGGGGAGGGTCACTCACTAAAAGAGTAGCTGTTTCGGTTTTAAGAAAAAGCAGCTATGATTTGTTCCTCTCATTTATTTTCTTCTAAAAAAAAAAAAAAAAACCGGACAACCCCAACACTGCAGGTGCCTTTAAAACTTGAGAGGCAAATTTGAAACATCTCCACAGATACTGGATGGATTACCGTGATATTCGGTATAGACATTCAAGGCCCCCGGAGAGTGAGCCTCGCTGACTCCGGTGCTCCCCTGATGTTCGCTCCGCCGCCGACATGAGACCAAGATTTTTTTATGCCATGTAATTGGCACCGATCTACATTGGCGCCTAATGACTTTGGGGACTCCCGGCTTCTCATCCAGGGCCACCAGCAAGTCAGAACTATCATGGGAAATATCTCGACATCTACAACATGTACTGGCACAAAAACTATTAGATTTTGTTTATCTGTGGTTCCCAGAGGAGGAATCCAAACGACTTCAAGCCCCCGACTTTTCGCCTTAATACTGCCGTGATTGAATGATTAATCTGTTATATGACCAAATGACTGCAAAACCAATCACATTCCCATCAGCTCAATACAGCAACACAATGCATCGCCTCCTCTTGCGATGTACTACTGGCACACCGGCAGAACATAGATCGTTTCATTAAAACGGGCTCTTTCAACAGTTTCTCGGGCCGGTTCACGAGGCTCCTCGCGATGCAGCTTGTCAAATGAATGAGGGTGAAATGAAAGAAACTCTGGCGTTAAACAGATTGAAAACATTTTTTAGCGAGCACAGCTGGGCCCCTCCTTTGAACATTTCACCTGCAGCGCTGTTCTGCTTTCTGGCCGTTCAGCCTTTTTGCCAGTTAATGGCTTATTCACACTGGGACGACGATGGCACACATTGACACGGACGAGCTGCAGTCAGTGTGTTAAAGAGACACTAAGATAAGGCTTAGAACGTTTATGTATAGCCCGATACTGGATCTGTGGGGTCCGATGCTGTAAAACGATAATGGAGATTTGAAAAATTCCAATATCAATGTGTCAGCTGATATTGCAATGATCCCTCACATGTGGTTATCAGACACTTGTGTGATGGAGGCAGGATATTTTACAGTTTAACATTTTACAGTTGATATCCACAAGATGACATCAGTGCGCTGAAACAATTAACTTCACTGGGAATTTAATCATTCTGAATTACCTCTAGCATCTTTTTAGGCATTTTGTTCAGTAAAAAAAAGGTTTTCTATTGGGCATGTTTGGACATTGTTTCATCTCAGCTGTCAAACTGACACCACAATGCACTGATGTTTAGCCTTTTTAGGAGTATATTTTTATTCTTCAGTCACACAGATATGATGAAATGCGGATGATTGTCTTGGGTGCCATATCGTATCAGGAGATAGTCTGTGATTGCGCCTCCTAACGCTGACTTGCTAAACCAAGACGGAGACGGTAACCATCACCAGCATGCTGACGTTAGCATTTAGCTCCGAGCACTGCTGCGTCCCCATAAAGCCTCACACAGCCGCCAGCACATCTGTAGACTCTTGTAGTCGTGTTGTTCTTCAGAGACATTTTTTCTTCTCTCTATTTGTTCAGCTCGTCTACCACAGCTTGAGCAGTCACCATCACTAGCTCGAGATAACTTAAATTATAGCCAGGAGTGGCGAAGGATAGCACAACCCACTACAAGCGAGTAAATAAACACTTTTTGGTCCCTCGTTGCTTCAGTTCTACTTAACAGCGGTGGCGGCAGCAGCAGCAGAGAAAGACCACATAGCAAACGGGCCCTGCAGTCGCAATGCAGGGTATCTGCTCCGGCTCCTCTTCAATCCTTTTAATTCTAAAAGCCTGGAAGACGCGCAATAAATCAGTTATGATAGTCGTCTTGGTTTAAATAATGCACATATTAACGACTCCACTTAGGAGAGGGGAGACATATATCATTCCACAGACAGCCGCCCTGCAAACCGCGCTGGAACACACAAGCACACACTTTTTTTGCACACACGCCATGTTTGCTCTCGTGCTGTTTTGCCATTA
>OMLP01022710.1:0-12664 GCA_900302685.1 Spondyliosoma cantharus | reverse complement strand
CTGTTTGGATCTTTTTTTTTTTTTTTTTTTGAGCACATTTCTTGGTGTGTACACATACTCAAGTGTGTGCCCAGCCGACTGAAATAAATGACAAGCTCTCCATCTACTAGTACGGCAAACAGACACCGACGCATGCATGCACACACTTGCAGACACACACTTTCACACATACAGTCTGCAAAAAAAAGCATGTGGGACATCCCGCCCACACAGCACCCCCACCTCCTCAGTGAATGACTGACAGCTGAGTGTGGCGTATGTGGATATGTATGTGTCTGTATCTCCGTGTCATCTGACGCCCGGAGGGTGGCTGCATCTTTTATATGACACAGTGGACTACTGACAGTTAGCCGTGTGTGTGTGTGTGTGTGTGTGTGTGAGAAAGAGAGAGAGTTGAATATGCGAGTGTGTGTCTGAGTGTGTTTGTAACGTGACAGTTCTCTCTCCACAGGCTCCTCTCCAAATCTGTCAGGAATGCCACGTCAGAAAATCTTTTTAAAGATTAATTTTATGGCATTGCTGCAATATTAGATAGTGCAGTCGCGAGTGACAGGGAGGATGGGAGTGTGACAGGCTGATACTTGGTATGAATCTCAGGCTTAAACTCAAATTACTGTCAAGACGGGATGTACACCTTATCTTGCCGCTGGGGCTCTACTGGGGCCTTATGGAAGGCAGAGATACACATTAGATAGAAAGCTCCTTCAAAACGGTTGAGAAGGCAAACATATCTTAACAACACTGGTGGCAGAGCAGTTTATCAATCAGAAGCACTTTAAATGTAATAAGCCATTTTACTCTCTTAAACAAAACAAAAAGACATTTGCCAACAGCGGCAGAGCCAGACCTTCTGGAGGAATAAACACCTCAAGTCACACCGGATTCTGCTCTGATCCGCAGCCGTTTACAGACGCGAGGAGAGATCAGAGACTATCTTTAAACTTCAGGAATTAAAAAGATGGATTTGGAGAACAGATTAGATTCAATTATGTCGACAGATTTTCTCAGCAAAAAACAGAAACCCTGGGTCGCAAGAAGCTGCCATGACAGTCCAGACACAACACTTCCGCCATCAACGAGTTCAACTCCAGCCTACTTTCACACCTCCACACACCTGTCTGACGTGGGCATGATTTTTGGATTGTGGGTTCCATACTTGGCAAAAACAATTGCCACGTCGGTGAGGTGTGGGAATGGATGTTTGGAAGGATGCTGTCCACTCATCCGACAAGACAAGCAGCTTGTGGCGAGTGGCATTGTGTAAAAATCTGTTAACAGCTTTAAAAATACTTCTGTGGTTCTGGAAGGAGCTTTCAGAAGTTTAAAGAACTGGGTTTGGGCTTGGGTCATTCTTTGGAGGAACAACTCTTAACTACTGGAGCAACAAGTTGAGAATGACCTGTCAAGCTTTTAAGTCAACATCAACGAGAAATCTCAGTGAGACGGTGAGACTGAAATTGCCGTGGCCGGGTTTCTTTTCACGTTTCTTTTCTTGTGAGATAAACAGTGAATGTACAATGCTCACTAGTTAGATTTTTGGCAGAGCCCTGTGCGTTTGCAGTGGTCCCATTCAAATGAAAGACGGAGGCTGCCCACAGCTCAAGAAAATTTGAATACCTACACTTCTACTGCAAATAAGCCACTCGAAAGCTCTACGACAAGACAGCAACTGGATATTAAATTGAGATGTTTTTGTCAGCTGCTGTCTCCAATGTCAAGCTCAAAATAAGTAAAGGATAAAGTGAGTTAAATCCAACTTTGAGTTGCAGTGGGACAATGTCGCTGACTCATCCCTGACATGCATCATGCTCCTCACACTGTCTTGTTAATGATCACGATGTCTCATCGATGCCACTTTACTATTATCTCAATCCCGATGATCTGTCTGTTCCTCCAACGTCCATCCATCTGGCCGACAGACTTCAGGACTTCAAGCTGAGCTGACTAACTCTGACGCACTTCCCCCCCTCCTCGATGTCTCTCGCACCTTTCCACTCACTCTCTGGGGTTTACTTTCTTTATCAAGAAGAAATGTCAGAGACTTTTTGGCAAATTTCATACCGTTCAGCCCTACTCTTTCTGACTTCTACCCCCGCACTATCACTCTGAAATTTGCAGATTGAACATCAAATAGTCTGAGAGGAGGCGTTCTGCACACAGGAATTGTCTGCACAATTTTCTGTCCTTTAATACAACATGAAAATGTATGTGAATTCAATTAAATTCATTTAGAATGGATGCCAAGCTCCTGAATATTCACTTACCTCCCTGACAGTCATGATCATTGTTAATAAACTGTTAATAACTAATAAAAGTGTACTGATGGCGCCAGTGATGCACACATCAGGTCTATTCATGGATAAAACACTGGAAAATTACATCAAAGCTGCAGTACAAAGCTAAGAGTCACTGATAACATGGCACAAATCAAAGCGGGGCGGATTCTCTGCCTCTTTAATACATAGAAAGATGTCGGATCTCCGTAATGAAGAAAAATGGGAGTCTGTCGCAATCACTTTTGTCCTGTGACCCCAAAGTAAATGGCCTGAGTGTATAAAGTAATGTATTAAATTGGCACTCGCTACCGGCCAATACGTAAAGCCCTGCAGTGTGAAGTGCTATTGAGCACAAAGAGAAGTGCTTTCATGACAGGGACGCATTTCCTCAAGTCTTGACATTGGAAATATGGAGGGAGAGAGCGAATGGAAAAGGGAGGCGAGAAGGTGAAGAGGTAGCGAGGCGAGGAAGAGGAGCACGGGACGGATTCGCATGGCACTTTGCAAAACAACATGAAAAAGACTTGATTATAGGGCTGAGCAGAGGGAGAGGAGGGATGAATTACACGGAGATGAAGAGAGCGAGGCGCAGGAGGAGGCAGAAAAGAGAGGCAGAGAAAGCGGGAAGCGGCACCAGAAAAAGCGTCAGAGAGGAGGGAGATTAAGAGATGTTCATTTACATCACAGCATCAGAGCACACCATCATTACCCTTTATCAAACACCAAGAAGTTATTCTGGTCCAGCGAGAAGGATGCATGAAAAACAGGCGAGGCTGCGCAGGACAAATGTCATGCCAATAGATGATACACACTCATCTGGCTCTTCTCTCTGATCTTTTGTCAGCCAGTTCTACAGCTGTACTGTCTACGTTACTTTGACCGGGCGGTCAAGACGTCAGATTTCAACTCTCAACTTACATTTTCAAAGATATTATCATTTTCATCACCTATTTTAATTCACTTCTAGTCTTAATCTTTTGATGATAATAATTATTTTATAATTATTGTGTCTACTAAGAATTCAGAGGCTTGCAGCATCTTTGATGTGTCAAGTGACGGTGGTTACAGGTGCTGTTGGAGCCTAAAACAGTATTATTACTACTGTTGACTCTCTGGGTTTAGCTTGTGGCAAGTTGCTAAGATGTTTGATGATATTAACACAGTAATATTCCTTTAGCGAACTTATGGGGGAATGTATTCTCGGTTGACAGCCTGCTGCACATTAATCATTCATTCATTATAACCGTCTGTAACTGTTAAGGACTGTGCAGTGTTAGCTCACGTAAGATAAGTAAGCTAATGTTAGCTTTCTTTTTGGACAAATGCTAGCATACGTATCTTACGCCGCTTTTGAAGTTTTCTTTTTGTCACCTCTCATCTTGTTGTTGTGTTACATTTTCTCAGTAATTGACACTTTACTGAGACCTAACGTGACTGATATAAGATACATGACGCTGCTTATTAGCCCGACACGTCAGGAGACCACTCAAACCTTCAACAGGAGACATTTTGGCGGCATAGGTCAGGAGCGTACCGCAACGCCTGATTCAGCAGATCATTGAATAAGACTGTAGTAATCTTTTCATTTCTTCTAGACTCAGGTAGCTATAACTCAAACATGCTCTCCTTTTACATGAGCTAGTTCCAGGGTTCCTGCAGGTATGTCTTTGTGCGTCCTAGCTCACTAGCATGGCTAACTGAGAACACCAATGCTTTCCCTTTCAAAATGTCTGCCATAAAAAAAAAAAAGAAAAAAAGTTCTCTCATTGTAACAGGTCACTTTAGTTTTGGTTTGTATTTCTGAAGAAAAAAAATATTGTCAGTGAGTTCTTTTTCAGTTTTTAAGAGCATAAATCAGGTTTCATCATCCTTTGGGGAGTATATTTGTCTTTAAATGAGTGCCAACAATCGCAGCCATAGCCACACTTGTTAACATGTGGCCCGGTGTAATAATAGGCCTCAGGTCTGCAAACAAGTCCTGAAAATGTAGGTGATGGATCTCGTACAACAGCTGGTGAATCCAGGCGGGGGGGGGGTACATTTGTGGCTCCCCTCTGCCTCAGCAACTGGGTCAAGGTTGATGTGGCCTTGAGCGAAGCGCATGCAAACTGTTATGGTCATAAAGACAAGCTGTTCAGCGTCTGGTTCCTATGTGCTTCTCTCTGATTGGTCAGCAGGTAATTGATAAAGGTGTCCCTAATTAACTAGCTGCATCAACCTCGTTAGAAACCAGATGTGCCAATTTTGGTCAGGAGGGCTGAAGCCTTTGAATAAATGGCTTTTTCCCAATGAAATTAAGTGAAATATAAGACTCGTATAATTTTATAACAGAAAATTAAAGCATTCATTTGGTAAAATAATGAATTTTATTCTACCTAACTGACTTTTGAACCCTTATTATGCAGCTTTTCCAGCTGTTTTTAATTTGCTCTCTAGACTGCCAAAATGGCAGACGGCCTTATATTTTCGGTGTGATAAAGACGTCAGCTTTCTGTGCTCCCGGCTGCTCTGGTTGTTATAACTGTTGCAGACTAGGCCTCGGGGACAGTGAGAGGCATGAATATTCTTAAAATCAGAGATCAATGAAGCTGCCAACTTCTAGACAGGGGGTGGGGGGATTTTTTTTATACATCTGCTGACTCACTATTCAACTTCTGTCCATAGTTTGAATGGCAACAAGGCTTAACAAGGCTCATGTGTGTGGGAAGAGCAGACAACAGACTCAGCTGAGTGTATCAAACAGTGATCAAGTACCAGAGGGAACAGGAAAACGAGCAGAAGAATATGCACCATTTGCGCTTTATTCCAAACTAACAGTAATTATGATCAAAAAGCTGGAAATACCAATAAAGAGAGGATTAGGATGGATGATATTTGCTGCTGTAACTGCAATTTAGTGCGATCTATCAAACTGGTGGCAGACCTGTTACATATCTGTCCAACAGAATGAACATTTTGGGGCAAACTGAGGTGGAAAAACTCTGTGTTGTTCAACACCACGCTACAGAGTCTAATCAGCCATAATCAGCACTCCCCATCAAGTGATTTCTTCTGTTTATGGAAGCACTGATTGGCCCTAATTAATTGTCCAAGTTCATAATCTCTCTTGAAAATCCACTGATTTGACGGAACAAAGGCTGAAGCTTTGCAGAGGGGAGTCGGAGAAGACTTGAACAGGTCTCATATCTATTTCGGTGTGTATTAGCAATCCATAAAAGTGATACCCTTTCATTATAAGTTCATACAGCACTGCAAATCACTTGGTGCGATTCTTCCTTGTTTACATCAGGCCACATTGAGCCCTGTTTAAAGAATCTACAGGGTACGAGCTGTATTTGATCTCTTAATTAATCATAGGTGCGTATTGGGCGTGACATGAGTCAAACCAAACAGAGTGTCACCTCCCATTCCCTTTAAAAGCCAGGTGTGCCTGCGCCTTGCTGTTTAAACAGCGGCACTCATCTTTTGCTGAGGTACAGGTAATGTGGTCCTGTGCTGATAGACCTTCTGCCATCAACAACTCCATTACACTGAGCAAATGCACTGACAGTTAACTGAGGAGGAGCACTGCTGCAGTGTCCTTTGACATTATCTGCAGCATAACTGATTAGTAGGTTTCGTAGGTCTCTGATCAATGAAGCAGCATGCATGCGTGTTGTGAAGTTGCCTGTGTAGGTGCATCGTACTACCTGACTCATGCACCATTTTAAAAAAAACAGGAAAAATACAGCACACATGACCTTGGAACAGGTGTTTTTTTGGTCAATGGAGCAATGGTGCAATCTGCTGCCTCAAGGTAGCAATACGCCAAAAATGCATCTGACCAAACCTCATTTCACGACCAACACACCAATGAGCGCACCAGTGGCCACGAGTGACATGAAAATTGCATTTCATCAGGTTTAACACAGGGCCCTGAATGTGATTTGTGTGGATCAGATCTGATTTGAAAGGGGGGGAAAGTATGAATATTAACAAGTATTAGAGAATTATTTCAATCAGATCACACAAATCATCTGAGGATTTTACTCTAGCCTGAAAAGGTGTTGATTCCATCTCTCCAAGCGTCGACCTGATCTTCATTCAGTAAGCAGTTTGTGGAAGTATCCACTGACAGGGTCCTGCCCCTGCCATCATGGCAGCCGGATTTACACTAAAATGACACTGAAATTATGTGACCCTTCCTGTCGGAGGTGACAGGAAGAACGCTGTTTCAGCACTTACAGTCAAAGCAGGGATCTCATTCCTCAGCCTTTTATTGAACAGGATGTTTGTGGAGTACACAAATCACAGAGCGACACAAACAGAGTGGCACTTCTTTTACCCTGCAAGTGATATTTGCCGAGTTCAGACACTGGCTTGCAGGGAGCCCATCAAAAAAACAACAATATAGATTCAGAGAGCAGTGATCTGTATAGATAAGAGAGCAGACTGAGCGGTGCATGGTTCAAGGTAGTCATCGATGGGTTTGTTTGTTTGAGGATAGTTTTGAGCAAAACTGATTCTTCTTGTGGCATTTTTTGACCGATACCATGCAGCTTTAAGTGAATTACCACTCTCCTGCAATTAAGTAAGGTCTACCCACATTTATATCTTGCACAAAGAACCAGGACAGACAAGTCACGGCAGACTTTGGACTCGAGACCATGGACGTTTTTATTACCATCTTTTTGAACAGGCTCTCGCTATGCAAGGATCAACTCGTTGTTGGTTTTGGTCTTTTCACTGGATTTTTTGCAAATAGGAAAAATGTAAAATACTGCCAGCCTCATTCTTGCATCTTTTGGTAGGAGACAGGAGAGTGAATGGGGCCTGAGAGATCCATGCTAGCTCCAGAAAATCCAGCATGCAACGGCGCTGTAATGTATGTTTTTCTGGACATGCACAGTAGACAACCTGACGAGGATGCACAAATAATCCAAGAAAATGTTTTCTTACTCTGGACAGATCTCCAACCTCCAGGTAAAAACAGATGATGAAAACATTCCAGGTCATCCACACGACCAGCCAGGCTGCGTACTGCAGAGAGGAAAAAAAACAAGAGGGGAAGGGATGGAGAAGAAAGTGAGCGAGATCCGACAGGCCTCTGATGGAGAATTAAAATAGCATGTTCGCGTCCTGCATTTGAGCGAGTGAGACGGAGGGAGAAGACAGAGTGGGGCTTCACTTTTGATGTTGTTAAGATGCAGAGGCACAAAAAAACAACCAGCGGAGAGAGCAACCAATCACCTGAATCAAACCAGACAGGGAGAGAACATACAGCGGAAAGCAAGAGTGTGTGTGTGTGTTAAGTTAGAAGCAGGAAACAATGCGTGTGTGATGGAGGCAGGGCGGAATTTACATGCTCAGATCAAACACTCATTATCTGAGCGTTTCTCGCTTCGTTGTGTACGTGCACGTGCAGGTCTTCGGGACGGGTGGCCGTGGTTCATGCGGTGTGTGGAGGGCTTGTGTGGAGGCCTGCGAGCCGCTGTGGGAACTTGTGAAAGTTTTCTGTAACAAATCATCTTATAGACAGCTGCCAGGGAAGGAAAAGAGAATCAAATAATTCCACTTGGCAAGTTATTCCGAACTCCCACTCGCTGTTCTAACCTTTTATTTACTATACATTGCCTTCCCTCTATGTTGGTTCCACTGGCAGCCTTCTTTTTTATTCAATGATTAATATTACATTTCCTGTTATATAAGCACCGCTTTACTATTTCGCAGTGCACTCTCAAGGTTTGAACGAAATGTTTCTGCGATATAGGAGAAGATCACTTGTCGGTCACATTATGTTTAACCTTGCTCTCACACACAGGACAGTAGACTTGATTAAAGTGAAACCTACAAATTATTCACTAACTTCCAGCCTAAAAGTAACACACTCTAATAATACTCAGTCCTCGTTATTTAACGTGGAGCGGGCTGAAGAGAGGCTAATGAGAGGCTGTTGCTAAATCTAGGGCAAAGGATACATAAAATGGTTCTTTCCGACGTGTGTGTGAGAGATCGTAGAACTCACCCCAGTAACATATCTCGGCCTGAACTGAATCGTGCCAAACAGGCCAAGGATGACGATGATGATGTGGAGGAAGTTGGTCAGGATGGGAGCCCACTGGTAGCCCAGGAAGTCTATCACCTGACGCTCCAACACGCTGACCTGGAGGAAGGAAGGAGGGAGGAGAGGAGATCAGTGGCGAGAAATATTAAAACAAACAACATTCTGACAGCTGTGGGTTGTCGCAGCGAGAGCCCAGACGCGATCGGCGTCGCACTCCTTTTAACTCGCGATAACAGTAAATCCACCTCTTTAAGCTGAAATGAGTCGTAACCACTCGAGTTTGATAATAACATTAAACTCTACGACGACGAGGAGCTGTAACGATCAGTCGATTGGCGGGAAATTAATGTGCTACTATTTTGATATCTGACTGAGCGTTTCAGTCATTTTTCAAGCTTCATTTGATGGTTTCACTTGGTAAAATGTGCTTTCTCATATGTGATCATTAACTAAATACTCTTTTTCTGTTGGTTTGGACAAGGCAAGCTATTTACTAGGAGTCACATTGGGCTCTGTGAAACTGATTGACTTTTTATTTAATTTTACGTCATCTTGTAAACAAAGCAATCAATCAGTAAAAAAATAATCAGTAGATTACTCTCCTAAAAACTGAGTACATTTCTGTGTTTTGTTGTGGGAAATCATCCATTACTTACATCTACTTATTGGAAACTTGTACCCGCATAACAATCCAATCACACAGAGAGCTATAAACACAACACTTTTGTTTTTGCTCCCATTTTTCGGATGTTGGATTGAAAGATTTAAACCTTTTGTCGTGCACACAAAATAATTATTTCCCTAAGAGCTTGAGTGCATGTATTCATTTATTAATTCACGGTGTTTGTGATCACTTCTCGACAGGTTTAACATATCTTTTGCTCTAAATTGCGAAAAACAGGAACAAATATAACAGTGTAGAGTCTAAATTAAGTGTGCGCCAAGACAATCAAAGATGCCAAACATTTCGTGCACCTAATTTTCAGTCACATTTTTGATTTTCGGTAACTTGACCCTGAGTTTAAACGATGGTCGAGGCCGTTCCTCGATGACGGAGTTGCTAAAAGGTTCGTGGGGGTTAAAGGGGAACGCATTTACAATTAGCACTTTCATCATAATGGAGTAACCGTAATCAGTTATCTGTGCATTACTGTTAGGCTTCCCATTGCTTGCTTGCGTCTGTGTGCATGTGTCTAGGTTTATTATCGTTCAGTCACTGGAGCCTCACGCTGGGATAGTTAATGAAGTCAGCACAGCGTACGACATGGCACTGCTAGATATATTAACACACACAGGGAGACACACAGAGAGAGGGAGAGGCATGAGGAGGGAGAGGGAGAGGGAGACAAAGGAGGAGGTACATGAAAGAAAAGAAACAGAAAGAGAAAGAGAAAGAAAGAAAGAAAGAAAGAAAGAAAGAAAGAAAGAGCATTATTAGCTGAATTTAGCCTAGAAATAGACCAATATTTACTGTTCCACACTACCAAACTACGAGTATTTAACCACAACAGCTTACATATCAAACAAAGAGCTTTTTTTCCCTGTTATTCTCACTCTCTTCACACACGCTAACACACACACGCACGCACGCACACACACGCACGCACGCGCGCACACACACGCACACACGCACACACACACACACACTTCTGGATGGCTGAGTTTAGAGTGCCCTAATGTGAGACCATATGGCAACACTACAGCCTTTCACAGCCAAATAGCAGATACACACACACACACAAACACACGCTGCACAACACACACATAAACTGTAACCTTGTATAAACTACACCTATCCGACATATTACCTTTAACTATGAGAATGTTTATAGGATGAGAGTGTTACACGGGGAGGATGGTGTATGAATGAGTGTGCGGCGTGCTGACATATGTGCATCCACCCGTGAGTGTGTGTGTTTGTGTGTGTGTGTGTGTGTGTGTGTGTGTTTCCATGTCAGGGCAGGTCTGCTGTGCTTGCACTTGACAGCACCTGCTGTTATTGGACACACTGGGCTCAGCTGGCACCACAATGTGCGAGTGTGTGTCTGTGTAAGTGACTGTGTGTGTTTCTGTGTGTGTGTGTGTGTGTGTGTGTGTGTGTGTGTGAGTGAGAGAGAGAGAGAGCGAGAGAGAGACATTGTGTCTCTTTGTGTCGGTGCCTTTATGTGTCGGGACAGGCTCCATCTCTCTGTCTCTGTTTCTTTGTGCGTCGGCTTCATTTTATTCTGTATAAGTGTGTCCTCTCATTGACAATTATATAGTGCTGCGATTGTGCCGCTCGCTCACAGACACAAACACGCACATACAGAGGCCATTATAAGAAGTCAGAGGCCTCCCAGCCCATTACCGGGGGCCCCTGGGGGTCCCTCTTTCATCACCAATAATATAAACAGTCTTCGCTCCAGCTGGGACGCACACACACTCCCCCAAAAAAACACACAATAAATCACACAGAAACACGAGCAGATAGAGAATTTGTTTTTACACTAAAGGCTAAGACCATATTGATTTCTCTTGGTCATTAAAACACGCATCCTGAAGGGTCAGTCCGCAGAAACGATCTCTTCTCGCTGGTATTTACTGCTCTAACCTGGGTTACTATGGAAGCCTATGAAGAGCAATATTCAAACCCCGGCCATCTGTTCGTTTGCAGCGCACTCGTCTTTTGATGCGAAACCCTCATTACATGGCTCAGCTGCAAAACAACGAACTTCAGCTGCCTCAGTATATCACTCATCGTAATTAAGTCACAGAGTTCCCCTGACAGACAGCCCCCACTGCCGCCATCCCAGCATCCTTTGCATGTGTCAAATGACAGGAGCTTCGAATAAGGTGTGAAGTCGCCCGGCCTTTCGACAACCGCAACTCCTGGGGATGGAGAGCCGCAGACAGCGCAGTCGCGAGCAGCGGCTATGTTCGCAGAGATGGCAGTTTTGTGATATGTGCTGCTGATGAAAGCTCCGGCGCTGTACAGGTGGAGCTTCAAGCTGGCTAGCAGGGTCCTGTGGGAGCTGCTGCGACAGGCTTTGATGCTGCCGAGAGAGATGTTCATTTCGGTTCTGCTGCTCAAAGCGCAGGGGCCAGGGGCATGTTCACATTCGGCTTGTTTATCTAGGCATATACTGTACATCCACCTGTGGACACAGCACATTAGTCTTAATTCCAAGTATTGACTGAGGAGTTTAGTCATCTCATAACAACTGATATGGCTCTGCAGTGGCTGCACATAACTATCTATAAAGCTGAATAAACATGGCAAGTGTGCTGTGAATAAATGTGTCTGTGAATACAGCACGCGTCTTTGCCTGAATGCTTTAGAAAAACATGGAAAACAAGTTGATGTGCAGCTTTTCTGTCAATCTATCTGGCAACTATCTAGTAGCATGAAGCCCTCAGGGACATTCTTTATTCCATCTACTGTGTTGTTAGCGTACACTGATGCCCTTGTTAGCATGAGTTTGCCAAATGCAGCGGTTAGCTGGGAGCCTGCATCTATCGCTCTCCCGCTCTCACTGGATATCTCCCCATAAAATATGGCCAAAATCATTTAGTTTATTTATCCGTGCTTCATTTAAAGAAAAAAGTAAACCAATCAGCAATGATCTGCGTGTTTCTACTTGTACGGATTATGGCCAGGGTTAACAATCACTTTTAGTCAAAAAAAGGGTGATTTGAAAACGTGCAATTTTCTAGTCCGAAGCGCTGCGCTCGTATTTACATCATCAACAGTGTTTTGACGAGATGCAGAAGGTGAAAGGTTTGGTCGGCAACAGTTTTTTTTTTTTTTTTTTTGCTGCTACACAGACGACGTTCACCAGCAAATATACCCAGCTGGTGCTAATTAACGTTGATTGTGTGAGTTGGCCAAACAACCAAAAAATGAAACTCTCAGCTGTCGTCTGGTTACCGCGCTCTCTGAATGCTCCGGTCTCACTTTGACGACAGTGGGCCGAGTCTCTTCTGCTGTTCAGAGACATCAGCAGGGCGGTGGTCCTGCTTCAAGCGGCTCGACCTGCTACTTTTGCGACGCGAACGGCAACATTAAAAACAGCTTCACACCAATAACATCACATTTAAATTTGAATATAATTTCGACGAGTTTTGTTAATAGCTTAATAAACGTGTCCTTAATTGGTCAATTTCTGTGTTTTCTATTAATTACCTAGACTGTGGCGGCCCCCCACAGTCTAATTAAAGCTCTCTCATGTATTGCGTCGTTAATTCAGCGAAGCATCTTTCACTCCCGGTCAGTACAATTTCTCTCTCTCTCTCTCTCTCTCTCTCTCTCTCACACACACACACACACACACACACACACACACACACACACACACACACACACACA
>OMLP01022702.1:5630-16418 GCA_900302685.1 Spondyliosoma cantharus | reverse complement strand
ATACCCTAGGCAGTTATTCACTATTTGAAATGTCTCTTTTGCCACACACTAATGAATACGGGTTAAGGCTTCATCTTACAGTATAAGGTGGGTTTCTTAATACACGAGCCGGTGGTAAAAGGGTTACATACAAATCATAGTCAAACACAAAAACGAACCTCTGCCCATAAGTGCTTTCTAGTTGTCAATGTGTGCAGTCGTGGCCTTTATACCACGGATTTGACCTATGGAGGATGATGTGTTAAACAATTAGGCTTCTCTTCCTTTTTTTGAGGCCTGCCGTTTTTTGGGAGCAGAGGTACAGTATATGGCATCTAAGTTGGCTAATGCTCCACCATGTTTGCAGAAATGTGTGATCTTGCTGACAGACAGACACAGGTGAATGCGTTTCCTTGCACCCCTGCAGGGAAAGCAGAAGTAAAAATTATGATAGTGCAACACTTTTCTCACTATATGAGCCGTTATTACATTATGAGCTGTTATTACATTATGAGCTGTTATTATAGTATAAGCGCTATCAATAAGGCTCTTAATGTAATAAGTTATTACATTATTACATTATGCGCAAAGCCTTTATTACGTTACGCGTCCGTCATTTTATTACATTATGAGTCAATTATTACATTATGAGCCATTATTACGTCATTAGTTGCTACATGCAGCATTATGAGCCCTACAGTTGACCTACAGTAAACACCCCCTGTCGGTTTAAAATCTTTTTTATTTAATTTTACTAAACAAAATTTGATGTTGCTAAAATAGGGGTTATAAAAGCAGCGTGGCTCCTTTAAGAAACAGGGCAGTGCTTAGTGTGCGAGTGGTCGAGCAAGAGAGGGAGAGCTAGCTACAGGTGTTAGCTACCCCAGCATTGGGGAATGTTCACAGAGAAGTTGTGCAGTGTCAGTAAATGTACAGTACAGGTTCCAGTTTGACCATGAATAAACATTGCAGCTCCTCAAAACACAAGAAGAACTTCTGTTTGAGTGACAGCTGGCACTATTCCTGCTAATATTCATGCTGCTAATTCATGTTTACATCGATGCTGTTGCTAATCCATGCTAATGATGTTGATCTTGCCAGAATTGCAGTCTGGTTGCCATGGTAATAACTATGTATGACTATTTTTCATGTGACATCATGCTCACAGGGGAATGCCCCTTCGAGGGCAAATGATTGTTCCCTGCTGCCCATCAGCATAGGAAACAAGTGATACATTTTGTTGAAACCAGTTTAATTTTGCCAAAAGGCCAGATAGTTGTTGTGCTATCGGATGCACTAACAGGCGAGGAGACAAGCCTAGGCTCTGCTTCTACCGAATTCCGTCCGAAAAAGAAAACCCCGAGACGAGGAGATGTGGATTTGTGCCATAAGACGTACCTCTGTCCCCAGGGAGGGCAAACAATGGCAGCCGTCCAAATATACACGTAATTGCAGCGAACACTTCATCAATGTTAAGCTCAAGTAAACACAAGTATATACTTTTATTAATTATCCTATTTTGTCTGTTTGTAATCGTTTTGACATGGTTTGTTGTCGTGTCTCAAGGCAACCAACTGCGGTGGTCTTAATGAATTAAAGTTAGCTAGTTAGCTGAGGGGTTGGGATGCTGTGTTAGCTACAAATAAATTCAAACTGCAATGATCTGGAACTGCCTTTACACCTTTAAGCTTGTGTTAAGACTGATAAACTTTGTTGGTGATCTTTTGGGTGATGTCGAAGGTACATATATACAATAATATTAATACAACAACGTTCAACATCTCGTGTTAGTTAAGCAGTACTCGCCTTTGCTTTTACAATGAAGAACTTCTTACTCCCAAACAGCGGCATTATTTACCCATCCAGATCGTAAATACATATACCTGTCTGTACTTTTGTAAGCTTTCATTCTGGCAGCAGTATAAGGTGAGGGATTCTCCACAAAGTACACATAAATGTCACCGAAGTCGAGCTCTGGCAGGGACCTGGCTGTTTTTAACGCCTGAAATAGCACAGTATGCTGTATATGGATCGCAAGTGCCCAACACACAGTAAATGTCTATACCGTTCCTTCTCTACGGTCGACAGGTGATCAAAAATACTGTGTGAGGGGAAATTTTCCTGCTTTTGCTTTGTCTCTATGCAAAGTCCGGTATGAGGTTAGGTCTCCTGTTTGCCCTCCAGGTCAATGCGAGGGTCACGTGACTGAAAACTATGAATTAACCATGGCCCCATTCTCTGTTTGAGAAAATACATTGACTGTTAGACTGGAACTGAAAGACTGACTGGAGGGGGGTCTTTAAACTGCTGCTGGTTGGCCCTTTTACTGTTGTTTTTATTGTCATTCCGCTTTTGGTCAATTTACACATTTGGTTGGTGCTCATTAATCCTATTTCATTAATTTGATTTGTATTATTGTCTTGTTCTTGAAATAAGAAATTGTTTGGCTCATAATGGTTGAGGTGATTTGAGAAATTGTTTGTCTTTTGTTAACCTATTGGGCTGTTTAATTTGTTCTGTTTATTTGTTAAAATGTCAAAAATGCAGGAGGCTGTCAATGGCACGAGTTCTCCTGTGCATAAGAACAGTAGGTCAGACATTGCAAACTATAGGCCGATATCAATTTACCAATCACATCTTAGTTATTGGAGGGTTTTGTATTTGATCAGATCGAGGAATATCTGCTCCATATTAGGGCATCTCTTATTTCTTATTTATGTTATTGTGTGACATGTGTTGACTGACTAGATAGCGATAGGCAGGCCACGTCTGTGTTTTTAATCAATTTTATATATGCCATGCTCTTGTTTTTGACTAAAATGGTAAGAAAGTTGGGTGAGGAATTAAGATTTTGTCTTATGGTGTTTTTTTGGTCTTTGTTTATTCTAATGGGAGTTAGAAATGTTATGTGTTGTCTGTCCTGTCTTATGACATGTCTTATGATCATGTTGGAAACAAGTGTTCTCACTTTTTCATGTTATCCCTTTATTGATTTTAGTAACGGATATAGAACACAATCAGTCATCTGGCAAAAAGGGAGTCTCACCTGAATTCTGCATATTCTAGGCTTGACAGTTTTAAAACTTTTTTTTACAGGGTGATAAATTACAGTATTGGTAAGATGGACTTGTCACATCACAACAATTTCCTTGGATTTAGTGTTCGGTTCTGAAAAGAGGAGCTCTAACTGGAGGCTAAACACAGGGATTCTAAATCAAATGAGGCAGCAAATAAGGATGGATGTAAACGATTATTCTTGATGAAAATGATAACAGAGAAGCATCCCCACTGATTCTTTGGGATTCATACAAGACTGTTCTTCATTTAAAAAAGCAGAGAAAAAGAGAAAAATTACAGAGGCATTGAGGGTGAGAACACAACAATATTTCTGAAAACACAATAGGCTCGTTTGAGATGAACTGGCTGGAAAGTGAACAATATCAGGTAGCAGCAGCAGCAGGGGGCAGAGCCAAAAAGACAGTTTTCCAGCGGCCTTCAGTCTGTAAAGGAAGTCGCAGAAACACTCACATCCTGTTCAATCTGATTCCGATTCATTTAAATGTTATCAGGCACATTGATTAGTTTGGACATCTTCAGTTGTGGTTAATTATGATACCACAGCCCATTGAAAATCTTCACCGGTCATCTGTGATTTCTGTTCATTGATCAACCTCCATTTTACATACATTTTCATATGAATCAGCTTCATGTCAGGTTGCTGCTGTTTATAAACCATCTGAGCGGACTTGTTCCTCTCAGACTACAATAACAAATGGAATACACTGAAAGTCACAAAGGAAAGAAATACAAGACAATAGTTGTCATTATTGATCTATCAGATATTTATACTGGGGCTTCACATCTGAATCCTTACATCCTACTTACTTACTCTTTGTTACTTGAATACTTTTGGTGTTGTTGAATATTTTTACAGGCCGACATAAATTACTCCAATGTTAATATAGACACCAATTATAGTTTGTGTGCTGTTTATAATATAAACATAGGCTATTAAGCATGTCTTCCTAACAGAATAGCCTTCAAAATCAGCCAAATAAGATAAAAAATCTCTCCATTTCAGCAACAATTAACTAGCATGCAATGTGCGTAGATTGCTGCTGATTGATTCTGCGCTGGCTGATCTCGAACAAGCCTAATCACATTTCAGTTTGTAGCAAATGTGGGAAACTCCCAACTTCCTCAAGACAGTTCAGTGTCATTTCCTGATTCTCTTGTGTACTGCGCCACCTTTCCCCAAATCCTAATTCTTGATGTGTTTTGTTAAATGATTTGTTTTCTGAAATGATGTTGTGTTTTGTGAAACGTTACTTGTGAAACGGTGTTTGATGAACTATGTTTTGTAAGATGTAGTTGTGTTTTCTCTATAAATAGCAAAGATGCCAGACCTTGCAGGTGAAATGTTAACAACAATCTTATTTCAGCATAGATTATTGGTATATGCTTGGACAAAATATTGGACAAAAAAATGTTTGGACATAGAGGCGATTTTTACAAAAAATCCTAAGTGAAACATGGTTGTCTGATCTAAAGTTAATGGTAATATATTCAAGTGTATAGAGATATTTGAATTATAACCAAATTGGTAAACCTCATGATGTTGCTAGAGGAAAAGTCAGGTGATCACCAAAGTCAGTAGGTGACAAACAGGCATGGAGGAGGTCCTCTAAAATCATCCTCTGAAGCTTAATACTAACCTTCGTATCAGTCTGGCCAGTAGCTATGTACTAGTTAAGGCCGTGTAGCTATGAGAGCTAAATTACAATGATAACATGAACAAGTGAAAATGTTGTTCTGTTCCAGATGAAAAATATCTAATGGTGTGTTCTAGTTGAAGTTCTGTCTAATGTACAGGTTGTGCAAGGTATGTGGGCACATTAAAGGAGACTTGGTGCAACAGAGTCTAACTGAGAAGTACTTCTGGCTCTCAACAGAAACAATAAAAGAGCTCCTTGGTATCTCCTGTGGCATACGGAGGCCATTTGTTTTTGTCAGAAGGCTGCTCAACATCCTGCTAATGTGCTTCCAAGAGGCTGCAACCAGCTTTTCCCTCAAGGCAGAAATCCATCCTAATTATTCACATTTTGAAGTGAGCTTCATGGCGAGGACCTTCTCCCACGGTGCAGGCAGCGTCACATACATCTTTATAACCCACCACCCTGAAAACTGCAGCCAATCTGCCACACACTCCCAACAACTGATTGTTTAGGTCAAGAGTGCCTGAGTAAGTGTGTGTAGTGTGTCTGGCCACATGTATGATAGGTTGTGCAAGCCATAATTTATTCTGGACCTATACATATATTTTGCTTTCATACATGTATTTCCAAAGACATTTTTGTGCTCTTTCACCCCTTTATTTTCAAATCCACATATATACACAACCATTGACCTTTTACTCCATCAAATATTTAGAGAAAATGGTCATCATTTCTGTACCTGGAAAGGGAGCTACAGTGAGTGAATTAAACGCATCCAAGCATTATTCTCACACATTGCATACATTAAATTACAGTATCCTTTTGAAATTATCACAGTGAACTCAGAGACAGCATTTTAAAGCTTAAAAAACAATGGCCAGAATTCAAAGGAAGCTACAAAAACAAGAGACCTCCATGCAATAGGACCAGCCGCAACATCTGTCAGTGTTCAAGTTCAAACCGCCACTCACTAGCCATTACTACATGATTGCATGGAAATTCAGTACCTGACTTCCACCCACCATTTTTCCCTGTGCTGACTAAATGTATGTCCTCTAGCCCAACCTCAGCCACCTCTGAGTGAACATGGCTGAACACCAGACCACCAGATGCCCAACTGAAGACAGGGAATACAGTAAGGAGACGGTTTACAGCAGCTCTGACCAGCACTATGATTCCCAGGATGGATAAGTAGGTACAGCAGGTAGGGAGGTGAAGCGGCAGATGAAAGAGAAAGAGAGTTGGGCATCAGCAGCGGGTGAAAATGGCGTGTAGAGCTGGAACATTTTCATATCTTACTCTGTGAATTGAGGTTTTATTTTGGCCAAACCAGAGGTAATCGTGAAAAAAACAATCCAAGAATGTGATGGTGTGTTTCACCATGAGTTATCAAGGCAATTCATATGCTTTGATAAAAGAGATACATTTGTATTCAGATGTTTTTTCAGGTGGATTTTCTTTTTAGTGAGAAAAATATATGTAAAATATGTATTATTATTATTATTATTATTATTATTATTATTATTATTATTAATAATAATAATAATAATAAACATTTATTTTGCCAACTTGTAGACTAAGTGGGGAAATTGCTGCTTGTACATCTCCTTGCTGATACAGATTATCACTATGTGGTATTACAAGACAGGATGTGCTGGGCCTAGCTGGTTAGCATGCTAACTTTTGCCTGTTGTTTCTTCACACACTTCTAGGTTGTTTTTTTTTATGTTCTAGCCATCTTACAAATTGCTCCTTTAAAACAAAAATGCAAAAGAGCGAGTGAAAGAAGAGGGTAAGAGGGTCACTTACCTTCTTCATTTGTTACATTTATTTTCATCTCTGCTGTCCCATCTAAAGACCAAGACAGCAGCCAGCACAATGGATCTGCTCACTCAGAACAGTCTTGCACTTTTTTTGTACAGCCAACAGAAACTCACCAAAAAGGTTTGTCCACAATATCCTGCTCATTGCAAAGATCATTATGACAGAGGCTACCAACTTGGTAGTCAAGAGTTGAGAGTAAAAACAGGTGGGAGGAAAGAAAGCTACATTTAAATCTCTTGACAACAATTTTCCTTGCTAGTATGAACAAAAAAATAAATAAATTACAAACTCACCAACACCTTTGACACAACACGCCATTGACTTGAGTTCAGCATTTAACACCTTCACCCCCTACAAACTAATTACCAAATTCAGTGACATGGGCATTAACATCTCCCTCTGCATCTGGATATTGCACATCATTATTGTCAGTGGCAATCCAAATATTGTTAGGGCAAGGTAACTCAAGTGAAAACAAAAACAAAACACATTCAAAGAACACTGCACTGTGATACTTAATTTGTTGAGGATGGAGGGCAGTTAGCAGAAATTGACTGAGCATTTACGATTTAATATATTAAACTAATATATCTGAAAGTGAGCACACATGTACATAAGAATGAATTATATATGTATGTGAGAAACTGAGGGTAAATTTTGGCTTGCATGGCCCCTTATACTCATGCTGAGAAGTGACATAAAAGTGAGTTTGCGCATATATGTGGTTGCATCCTTGTGTGTACTGTTTTGTTGTTCCATGTCTAATGGCGGTATGTGTTTATCTGTTCATGCATTATGTGTCTGTGTGTGTGAGTGTGTGTGTGTGTGAGTGCGTGTGTTTTGGCATGTGTGTATTGATACAGGTTGGCTCTGTTAATTCTCTGTGACTCTGGACTCCTGCTAATTTGTTGGCAGCTTGTTCAAAAGAATGGGCTCTGAATTATTCACTTTTTGTCCCTTTAGATTTTTGCTTTTACTACTGGCTTATAATTTCCAAATTAAATTCTCTGGGTGCACTTGATTCAACTGGAGGATATTTAAAATATTGAAAAATCAATTTGAGAGCACTTAATGTGACAGTCAGTATAGGAAAATAAGAAGGAAGACAATGCAGTATGACTCAGTATGCCAGAGCTTCTGAGAGAAAAAAAATCAGTCCGACACTTGGTGCTCAGTCCTCATCAAAGACACTCAAGATGATAAAGACCTTTCTTTATTTAGCACATTCTCAAATGCTGAGCATTTCAAGAGAGGGTGAATTTCAAGAGCAATTATATATTTGGTCCCCAAAAATGCAAGATGAATTATACAATGCAATGTATGCTAAGTACTGAGAGCTAAACTAGTCATATAAAAACTTAACCTGGAGAAAAAAACAACAACGACTGTATTCGGGTTATGTTGCAGGGTTTTGCTTGTAGACAACAGATGGTTGACAGTTTGCTGGTGTAACAGATGTTCTTCAATCCAGATGCAGCCAAGAGAATGTCATGGTCTTGACCATGTCTCCAAGTTTTTCCTTTTCTTTGTATTTCCTCTGTTTTCCTCTCTCCTCCTTTGAAGATAACATGATTGTGTTGTGTTTGTGTCCTTTGTAATTAGTTGTATGTCTCTGGGTGTGGAAATCCACTGTGTATCTCACCTGGTCTACTCCACTTGCTGTACAAACCGGAGAAGGTAAGACAACTGATGATTTGATTTGAGGGTATACGCAAATTATGTGTAGCAACCTCAGAACAAACGCAGGTGAGCTACTTCTCAAAGTAAAGTGCAACTGTAATTATGAGTTGTTGTCACTGTCCTCCGACTTTCCTCCAAACTTGCTCAAAGTTAATTCTGTTTTTATTTTTTTTCTTCAAGCTCTATGTTGTACTCTATGTTGACACAATCAGTGATGCCGGTAACGCGTTACTAATCTGACCACGTTTTTCACTAACGAATAATCTAACACGTTAATGTTTCCAAACCAGTGATCAGATTAAAGTTACTTATTCAAGTCACTGTGCCTTACTATTATATTTGTCATTTTCCTTAGTAAAAATAGCGTCTCGGGGAGTGATGTCACGTATGCCACAAGTCACGTTTTCAGCAAGAGGACACTCACGTGTCACACCACGCAGCGACACAAACACACCTCGGCCCGAGGTTCGGTTTGGGTCGGGCAGAGAATCTAAACTCTACGCTAGTGTGTGCCTTGACAGATTATCAAGAGTGCCTCACCTGAGTAACCCTGCCTCTGTGAACGGAGCAGCTAGAGGTGCAGAGAGCTGCTGCAGCCTCTGAGCCAGCCAGACTCTGGCCGTCAACATCATCTACATCTGACGGACAATGACGATGGAGATTATTCGTATAGTAAAAGTTTACACAATAAAATGGCGCTCACATTAACTAAGTAGACAGAGCCTGGTCTGCTTGGAGAGTTTAAAGTTACCTTCGTTTAAAGTTACCTTAAAGTTAACAGATGCCGTCCTGTTAGCTCCGCTGCTGCTTGACTCACTTGTGTCACTAAGTAGTAACATTAGTGCATGAACACGCGAAAGTCCTGCAAATGAATTACTGTGTGGCCAAATGTTTCTGCATACTGGAGGTAGTTCCCCCCTTTGATGAAATCAAAACTTTACAAGTGTTGCAAGTGAGCGTATTGTCGTCTTTTCCATGTTTGCTGTTCTCTGAACCAAAACAACGCAGTGCGTGTGTGACGTCATGACACATTTGCAACGAGCGTAACCGATAAGTGGAATCGTTAAGCAGGCATGCTAATGATTCCCGAGGAATCGACTCACTGGGCACCAGTTCTGAAGAAGAACCGATTCTCGATGCTCATCCCTATCCACATACACACTCACAAGCTTGCACACCCACACACTAGCTGTCATTAGTGAGACCTTAGAGAGACATGGCCAGGCACCAACACCTGAGGCGAGAAGAAAAGCCACCTTTGGGGGCTGACCACACTGAGAGGGCTCCCGGCCCACGACTATTGAGCGCTGCTACAGAGACAACCCCGACCCAGGCAGACAGGAGGCCCCACACCAAGGTGCAGAGCCCTTTAGCCACCCGGGCCAGAGCCATCCACGGGACAGCACCCCCATCGGTAGACCAAAGGCAACTCCCAGTGTGGCAGGCCCCCAGGAGGAAACACTGGAGATAAAAACTAATGGACAAAGACTAAAAGTAAAATAGTAGAAAAGAAAAAAGTAAAACAGTAAAAGCTGAAGACTAAAACAGTAAGATAAGATATAAAGTAGAAGCTAAGACAAAAGGTTTAAAAATCCTCAACAGTCTCTGCGGCCCTGAGGTTCTCTGGCAGGCTGTTCCATAATCGGGGCCATAATAACTGAGTGCCGCCTCCCCATGTGCTTTGGATCTAACTTTTGGAATGGTTAAAAGGCCAGTGCCAGAGGACCTCAGGTCCAGCACCATGCTGAAAAGAACTCCTCAGTTGGATTCAAAAATGGGGTGTATGGTGGCAAGTTGAGTGCAATAAATCTATTATGGTCGGTGAACCAGTCCCGGACCAGAGCAGCCCGATGGATACTGACATTATCCCAGATGACAACAAACTGGGGCTGCTCTGGCCTCCTTCTTTGTCCTCTTCCTCGTCCTGCTGCTGCTCCTACTCGCCCTCTTCCCCTTTCTGCCTCCATGTTTCCAAAGTTGGCACAAAGGAGCTGAGTTCACATCAGGGGTATTTGTAGTGCTATGGCTTAGACTGACTGATCTACAATTAGATTTGAAATGTTTTCATGTGTGAGTCTGTGTGCGTTTCCAATTTTAGTTGTGTTTTGTATTTTAAATAGATGTGTTTTCCCAATGATTGCATGAGATTTCCTTTTTGAACAATGTGACTTATGCAAAAAACAGTGTGTAGTGTTTTGCAAGAAGTGTGTTGGAGAATTTCAAACACAGTGCAAGGCATATATTGTGTTTGCAGGGTCGGTGCGTTTGTTTAGGGCATGGTCACCAAAGTTAGAGGTTGTGATGCTTTGGGCATAGCAACCACTTGAGTGTTTAAGCATTAGGCAAAAACTGTAATGCTACTGACCGTGGGTGCAAAATCCAGCTGCTGACTCTCCGCTCTGCTATCACACAACGGATACTCTCTCTCTCTCTCTCTCTCTCTCTCTCTCTCTCTCTCTCTCTCTCAATATTGCTATAATATTGCGCAATATTGTGAAAACCTATATCACACACACACACACACACACACACACACACACACACACACAACACACACCACACACAATGGTACTGTGCTAGCACTAGAAGG
>OMLP01022701.1:43998-77674 GCA_900302685.1 Spondyliosoma cantharus | reverse complement strand
CTCAGAGTTGTGCTGAAAGTCAGTGGTGTATAAGGTGAAGAGGAAGGGAGAAAGCACAGTTCCCTGTGGAGCTCCTGTATTACTGACCACCACATCAGACAAGACACTGCCCAGACGGACAAACTGTGGCCTGCCTGTCAAGTAGTCAGTAATCCAGGAGATCATTGTGTCATCGACACCCATCACCTGCAGCTTCTCACCCAGTAGCAGAGGTTGAATGGTGTTGAAAGCACTGGAGAAATCAAAAAATGTGATCCTCACAGTGTCTCCTCCACCATCCAGATGCATATGGGCTCGTTGCAGCAGGTAGATGACAGCATCATCGACTCCTAAATGGGGCTGATAGGCAAATTGCAAAGGGTCCAGAAACATCCTCACCTGTGGCCTCAGCTGGGCTAAGACCAGTCTCTCCAGGACCTTCATCACATGAGATGTGAGGGCGACTGGTCTGTAGTCTGCCGGGTCGGATGGCCTCGACTTCTTGGGGACTGGAACCAAGCAGGACTTTTTCCAAAGCAATGGGACTTTCTCCTGACTCAGACTCAGGTTGTACAGATGTCCCAGTACAGGAGACAGCTGGCTAGCACAGGTCTTCAGGATCCTGGGTGTGATGCCGTCAGGGCCTGCAGCCTTTCGCTGCACATTAAGATGTGTTTAATGAGTTATGAGAATTTTTCTCATAAATTTGATTTATATCATAATCATCTTATCATTCTTAGGAACCTGTGAAAAAGAGTCTTATAACCATGTTCCTAAGACATAACTGCAACATAATATGCTGTATTTGTAATTATTAGGCGCAATATCTTGTGTATATCTCTTATATATCTTAATATCTCTTATAACATGTGACTCAAGTAATCTGGTCCAAGTCCCAAGTCAAGTCAAGTTAGGTTGAGACTGGTACTAATCATGATATTATTGACCAATCTATCATACCTGTATAAACAAAATAAAACTTAAAAATGAATTGAAATTGCATTATTAATGTATTATTAATACACAATGAAATGAATGCAATCAAACAAAAAACAAAAACATGATGAAAAATGTATTTCTGAATTTCTTCTCATTCAAGAAAATATTCCCTTCACTTTAATCAGTGAAGTACTGACAGCTAGACTGAAACAAACTAAAGAAAGAACTGAAAATGAAATGAACACAGAAAAGTCAGTCAAGTCATCACGTTTCAAGTCACATCAAGTCACAGGTTTAACTTCTAAGTCCAAGTCGAGTCTCAGGTCATCAAACATCTACATCTCTGCCTACAATTATAAGAATAAAAACAAAATCATAAGATAATAAGTTATGATCATTTTTGAAAAACCCACGATGATGAAAACAAACAATGAAGGTGGTGGAAATGGGCTTCTATCAGCATTTTGTAACCTCGCATACTAAGTAGGATGCCTGACTCTTGATTGGTTGATGATGCAGGTGATTTGCTTGGAATAATAATCATGTTGAGATTGGACACTCTTTAAACATGTCTTGCTGGGCATGAGCGCATGGCAGAGTGCAGTTACAGTCCAAATCCACCAGATGGCAGCTATATTCCATATAGATTAGCAAAGAGACTGCGGCACTTTCCCAACCATGCTGAAGACATATTAAAACAAACAGATCATTTTCAGACACAAAATATTTTATTTGAAGCACTTAGTTCTGACTGATATACATTATCCAACAGCCAATTTGTTAGCCTACTCCATATACCTTGAACAGGAAGCCATTGCCTAGTATTGCATCACTTTACTGTCCATCACAGCAGCAGATCCAAAACCACCTAATCCATACAAAACTTCACAAAAATACAGATGCCAGCCAGCGAAATATCAAAACCACATCCATTTTGTTCTTGTCACATTGACCGCTTGGAGACACTCGTACAAACGTTATCAAAAGCAAATTATTTCAAGAATATATCAGCATTAGCTTCCATACAAAACTCCCACTGTTATTGCAGCGGCAAACAAATACTGTGAAATGCCTAAAGGAAGGACTTTTAGAGCAAAACTGGTATCAATGTGCACTGATGCAAGAGGAACATGTTGTTAGTGTCATGACAGCAGGATATCTTGTTTGGCCTCATCACGCTGCAGCACTGTAGAATCTGATTTAACCTTTGACCTAAAGGACGGCTCATGTAGTTAATGAAGAATCGTGACAGCAGTTGAACCTGTTGCTTTGTCCTTGAAAACACACAAGAAAAGAATGATACAAAAGATGCATCTTCGTGTATTGTGAATGGCTTGCTTTCCCTTAACTTCCCAGAAAGTGCCTGTTAGCAGCAAAAATGATGGCCTTCCTCGAACCAAAACAACTATTGCTTTTAACTTGACTGTGGTATGGTCAGAGGAACGCATTTTATTAAGAACTTACAGTAAAGGTGCATTATGCAAGAATTGGCAACCTGTCTAATTCATACTCAAAACAAAAAGGGGGCAGCAAATCACCACAGCAACCGCGAACTGCTGCTAACTGCAGCTAGTGGTCCAGACTGGGAGCTCAGAGGACCTGGGGAGTGTTGGTGTTAACACCATTAACATGGGAGCTTTAGGACCAGGATGTGCCAGGGCTAGCTGGTTAGCATGCTAACATCAGTAGAAACCCCTGCAACACAATAACCACGGCGTCATAAAGGCAAAACTTAAATTCCTTCACATTATGTTGATAATCTAATTGATTTTTGTATGTTTATTGAAATTCTTTCATATTGCACCTATAATCCACAAGACATGTGCAAGTCTTTGTTAGTTCAGTGGATGTATTTTAGCCTGACTGAAATGTTAATTAACTTTGGCAGAAGTAATTAACATAGGAGCTGACACCACTGAGTGTGCACTATAAACATAATAGCACATTCTGCATCTAAAAATAAAAGTTATTTTTGTACTATTAAAGGTGCAATATGTAAGACAATTACACAAAACAAATAGGGGGCAGCATGTCTACAGGCTAATTGCTGCTAATTGTAGCTGCCATTAGCTAGTTAACTCAGTTATCTGTGCAGCTAGTGGTCCAGACTGGGAGTGCTGAGCACCAGGGAGGTGTTGCTCCCACTACACAGGAGAATTGGACTGGAAAGGACTGGGGCTAGCTGGTTAGCATGCTAACGTCAGTAGATATCTCTGCCACACAATACACAAACGCCTTAATGTCAGAAATGTCAGAACTGTTAGTTCCTCACATTATGTTGATAACTTTAGTTTGTGAATGTTTTTCACTAAAGACCTTACATATTGCACCTTTAAAACCAAAATAAGTTCAGTTTTCGATTTTGTTTCAACAATCTGATGCCTCTGTCTGACATGACAGACTTAAGCTTCTTGGAGACACTGAGTTGAAATGTGAAGGTAATTGCTTTGATTGCATGTCCCCTGAACAGAAGTGGGTACAATATAATGTTAAGTGCTTTGCAAAGGGAATATTTCTGTGGTATAAGACTGTTTTCATGGTCTGTAACTTCACCGTGAGTCATACATTTCATTCACAGGCAAAACTGATTAGAGTTCGAGTTGAGCTGCAACCATTAGTCGACTAATTGATAAGTCAATTGACAGAAAACAATCATAAAATATCTTTTTAACAATTTTTCCAGCAAAAAAGCCAAACGATTGCTTTTGATATTTTCAGGCTTTCCTTTAAAATATATTTAAAAAATTATGTTGCTTTGTGTTTGGGGCTGTTTTTTAATAATTTTCTTGACCAAATTTATCGACTAATCACAAACGAAAAATAGTTGGATTCAAATTATAGCTACTGTTAAATAGCACAGCATTACAGCAGACACACCTGTATATAGTCTCATTTGCATAGAACCTGTGTTGCATCTTCCATAAAGCGCACAACAACTTCTTCCTTTCTTTCATTTTTATACAACTTTTCAACAGAACACTTGTTTTTGTTACCAAAGTCACCAGTCTACTAGATAAGTTCTATGTTCTATAATGTAATATCTATTCTAAATACAAAAGTGCACCAAACCAAACTGAACACAGGAAATACACAAAAATAACCTACAGTCACTGTCATCATGTCATGATCTACTTTGGGTACCAACACTGTTGCATTCATTCATTCCACACACACAAAAAAAATGTTTTCCTTTTAAGGCTTCACCCTGCAGACACATTGATTTGCCATGCAAATACACACATTCCATCGCAAGCAGGCAATGAGACACTGAGATAGAAAGCTGACACTGAAGAGTGTATATAAGGTCTTCTGCTATTTCCAGTTTTGCTATGACACATTTATTGCGTTACTCTGGATCACACACACACTATGTAACTTTTTCAGGCTTGTCAGGCAAAGTGAGAACAAAAGGGAAAAGGATGCCTTTCGCCTCCAGAGGTGCCCTCAGCGGTTCTTCGACAAAGTAGGCGTTCTCCTCCTCCACTATGAACTGAAGAGTCTGGCTTTTGTTCACACAGTAGATGCAGTTCCCGATGACGGCACACCTGAAGGGTAAATGACTTCCAAGCCTCTGTGATGCGCAATCGTGCCACATTTTCACAATGGTGTTGTACTTGAAGACGGTGATCCCCTGCTCGCGGTTGACGTCAAAGCGGTAGATGAAGCTTTTCAATGCCACCATGTCGGTTGACTTCTTCCTGCTGTTGTTGTAGGGGCACTCTTGCCACTCATCCCTCTTGGGGTCGTACTTCAGGAGGCGGTAGAAGAGAGAGCCTCCAGAAACATAAAGTTCTCCACTGCAGGTTGTGGCTTCGTGGGCCACCGCAAAGGCTCCCTTGGGCAAGGGGGCTATCGTGGACCAGCGGTCCATGCGAGGGTCATATTTTTCCACTGTGAACAAACATTCTCCTCCAATGGCATACAGATGGCCATCCATAGAAACAAGCTTTAGCTGGGCACGAGCTTGGATCAGAGGTCGCACCTCAGCCCAGCTGTTGGTTATAGGGTTGTAACAGAAGACCTTGTCTGAAACCTTGCCCTTGTCCCCGTAGCCCTTTATCCCCCCTGCCACAAACAGGTAGTTATACATGGTGCAGATCCCGCACCCTTTAGTGTTCAAGTCTTCGGGAATTGAAGTCAAAGGTCTCCAGTCATTTGCAGTTTCATTAAAGTAGTATATCATATGATTCTCCTCCAAAGAACCAACTGACAGAGGGCTCTGTGGTCGGCTGCCGCAGCGGCTTGGTGGCCGACTCCCAACTCGGTCGAACACATCGTTTGTCTCTGCCACCATCAGAGTCTTCCTCCCGTCCATTCTCTTCTTCAGGATCAGATCCCTCTCAGATCCGGTCAGGCGACCGTACACAGCGGGGTCCTTGAGGACCTGGAGGAAGTTGTCGCTCATGAATCCGTAGGCGGTCTCCTTCAGTTCACTCAGCCGCTGTTTTTTGGCGATGGTGAGAATCTCGTAGCAGTTCTCTCCAGAGATTTGTGCAGACATGCAGTCCATGGCCGCCTGGACGGCACAGGGGATCTGGAGGATTTTCGCCCCTGTGATGACATCTACGACATTGTCCTTGCAAACATTCATTCGAGAGGTGTAAACATAGTCTACCAATGTAGACAAAGTCTTGTAACTCATGCCCTTCACTTTGAGGATGTCTCGTGACAGACGTGCTTTGAAATAGTCACTCTTCTCTGCCAGGACAGACTTGTGAGCTTTGAGCGTCTGCCCGCCAACTTCAATGACTAAATCCGGCTCTTTTTTAGACTCTGCATTTTCAGCTTCCTGGCTGCTGTCCCTGCGCTCGAGGTTCGATTTCAGGACTGACCAATCAGTTTCCTGTTTGGCTTGGCCCGAGGACTCTGCACTGTAAGACATTTTAGCTCTGGCGCCATTGTGGATCCCACTGCTTGCAAAATTTTGCTGCATGCCGGAAATGTGATTGGACACAGCGGTGTCAGCGTGAGGGGGAAGATCTGGAGCTCCTTTATCATTGGAGAGGTGAAACTTATCAGTTCTTGGAATGCACGAGCCGTTACCTTTCTGGTGATCGATGTGGTTGTTCTCCATCAGTCTTCCGTCCAACAGGTACTCCTTCTCAAACACCGGAGAGGGGCTGAATTCCTGCTCGTCCTGCAGGAATCCTTGGACGAAACCTGGACATAAGCTCCCGTCTTTGTCAGAAGGCGTGACGAGGTCAGGGTTCACGGCGTGGAGGATGACATCAGCCTCCACGGTGATGGTCCCTCCTCCCTGCCTGTGGCCCTCGTTCATCTTGATGCTCTCACTGGGGATGGGAGAGGGCGTCTTCAGTGACCATGCTGGGTGGATGGACAAACTTCAGGCTGTGCTGCTTTCACCTACAAGGAAAAGAGGGAAAAATGAGCCTCGGAGCTGTAAAGACTTCTATGTTCTCTAAGGGGCGCCCTTTCTCTAATAACAAACAGCTAGAAAACTGTGAAATCTAGAGGAAAGAATTACTCTGAGGTGCCACTGCCAACTACTCTGTGTAATACACTCCTGTAGGCTATGGACGTGTCATCAACTGCAGCCGCCGCTGACTTCTCCTGTGCAACATCCACAGCTTAGTCCAACATGCAGCTTCTTGAGGCTGTAAACTGCCTGACCTACTACAATAATCACCCTGCCTGTCCATTATTTGTGTTAATCTGGCCACATTCAGAGCGCATGCGCACATGGTGTTGCGCTGATGGAGGAATTAATCTCTAATAGACTGGAAAAGGGCGTATGTAATGTAATCAAAAGTCTGACTGACGCGTAACGCCGGGCAAACGCTGAGAAAACAGCGTCGGTCAGTCAGTCAAATCAAGGAGGAATAGAAGGCTTTTTTACGCACGCCTGATTTCAATCAAATTAGAAAAACCACGCATGAAGATCTGTGTCCAGTGGCGGTGTGAAGTGACCTACCTGTGTTCCCTCGCTGTGATTAAACGGCTCGGCACCAGCAGTTCCCCTGCCCGTCCCTCCACAGAGCCCAGTTACGTAAGACAGTCGCAATCCCGATGAAGCAGCCCGGATGGATTCACTTCACCGACACTTCCAGCCGCGTCTTCACCTCCACCCGTTCACCTTTTTCCCCCATCGACCCCGCACAACTGTTGTTCGCTCCGCTCCTGCACTGACACGGTCACCGCGCAGCCACGATCACGCAGTCATCTCAGATCGCGCCTCCTTCAAGATCAGCCTCTCGCAAAGTAATTTCCTCCGGTGGAGGTGGAGGTGGTGGTGGTGGGGAGAGCTGCTGCTGCTGCTGCTGCTGCTCCTGCGCACGATCCGCGTCTTTAAAATGTTCTGGTACAGGAGAGCGGGACTGTCCCGGAGGAGACGCTCGGACCTGCCAGCAACTGTGATTTTTTTTGTTTTCTATTTTACAGTTGACTACAGTGAGGCGGTCATCATTGATCGAAACCACGCCTCCTCCAGGCGGTGTTAACCCTACACTCCACAGCAGGAGCACGAGGCTCCATCTGTTGTGCGCGCGCCGGACGCATCCCGGAGATGCGACATTCCTCCACGCATCATCATCCCCGTCCTGGGTACCATCAGGGGGTTGAATTTATAGGAAATTACCCTCAATTTAACTCATTTTGAGCAGGAAAATGTATTTAAATCAATTCTTCAAGATGCAGTTTCTATTATAAAATTACAGTGACAGTGGTTCATATTGAAGGAGCATGATTCTGATTCATTCGAGGGTTTGTTTACATTTGCAGATCCTACAATTAGGTCTTTTTTGCCATCATGAATCAACATCAAAAGGGGCACTGTGTATTTTTGGAGAATATAGTCAAACATAACTTTACAATATTAATGAGACAAGACATATTTATTTTTCCATAAGTGAATAAACAAGCTGTTCTCAGAGGAAAATAAGCTCCCCAGGACACCGTTTGAAGTTTGGAAGGTGGCAGGGTCCGCCAAAATACAGAGTAAAACAGTACAGAATTGTGTTGTCCTTTGAGGTCAGTTTGTTGATTCAGTCATGGAAACGAAGATAGTTTGTTTATTTAGCTTGCGTGGGTAACAAAAGATCTTTCTCTTCGGATTAGAATTTCTTCCCCAAAACTACGTGGTGCACCGCTAAATATTTGGATGCGCCGAATGAAATGACGGCCGTCGATTTGTTGGTAAACAACATTGCAGGCCCTGACAGTTTTCACAGGGTTTTCAAACACGGTTGCATGAACCAAGTTTTCCTTTTGTGGACAGTTTCTGTTTGTAAATAAATCTTTCGACCGACTCAGCCAAAACTACACAGTGCACCTTTAAAGTCAAATTAAATACCAGATTGTCTGAGCGCCCACAGGGACTTTACAGTACGGAACACTATCCAAAAATCTATAAATGTTCCATTAGTCCACCTGTTTGTGGACGGGACGGTTTATCACAATGTCTGCAGAACTGATACGATCGCTCTCTAAAATAAATTGATAGTGAGGCTCAACAATGCTCTGGAAATATGAGTCACACTTTCCTTTTGGAAAACTCCTCCGAGAGTTACAGCCCGAACCAGTCGAGATGCAGCATGTTGCATATTTGTGTGCAACATGCAGTACCACTGTGATTTGTAACCTTGGAACTGGAAGTGTTACTACAGTGATAAAAGAGGCACAGGGGGCATATATAAACTCAAAAGGCCTGATTAGAAATAGTATGGCCTCGCAGGGCAACAGCAGCAGCAGTAGCAGACATTCTTATCCAGGGTCCATAACCTCTCCACTGAGGGGAATGCGCGTCTTTAACAACTGGCCTTCAGATTGCAAAAATAGAGGGGGAGCCACCGCAAGGGCATCACACAACTATCAGCCCCGTGAGATTAGAGGCCATTCAGCTGGGAGGTTTAATGTCAGATATTCCGAGAACAAAGCCTCGCTCAGGACTGATACACAAAATGGGCTGTCGTCATGGAAACCTCAGGGTCAGAGGGAAAACAAATGACTTCCAGTTGCAGAGCTGTCTTGATATGCGACCAGTGGCAACGCTCAACAAGACAAACTGATAACTGGGTTACGCGGTTGAAACTGGGCGAAGGAGGTGTTGCCATGTTTAGTTAATAACACAAGCCAGTATTCAGTTGGAGAAGTTAAATATTATCTTTCAAGTCAGCATCAGATCGGGTAATATTTGGGATAAGCCTGTGGCGCTGTGGATTGTAGCATGGGAACAACCTGAAATCATCCTGTCTATTTTTGTTAGAACCGGTAATGGTTGTGCAACAGTGGACGTGGGCGTTACAAGAGAGAGCAAGTCTTGACCCTCTCTGTTCGGCAGTGGGAGAAATAAGCATTGAAATCCAGGAAGAGCTGTATCAGGATCAGTTCCTGAGGCCCCTCAGGCACATTGCTAGTCCCAGCATGAACCGATGGCAGGCAGAGGGGAGTATAAGGTTTGCTTGAGTCATGGAAAGATAGGCACACTGACACTTTTTCCCTCTTGCATGTCTTAAAAACGCTTGAAATCTGTTAGCTTTAGGCAGAAGAGTTGCATCTCCCGGGAGACTAGTAAAAGTTCTGCGGGATACATTTTTTTTTTTTTTGTTAATGGTCGCTCACAGAAATGCATGCTTCTTTTGAAAAATGAAGCTGAAACAAAGAACACAGGGTTGCTCCATGAAACAGTTTATGAATGTTAATACATATAACAGAAGTACATACAAAATGACACAAAAGTATAAAGCTGTTTGTCTTTTTTTAAATATTCTTATGTGAAACACAGAGATGTGGTCGGGGGGAGGGGGGGAAACTCTCCTCTTCATAACAACTCGTTCATCCCTTTATGAACAGAAACCTGGCCAGCCAGGGATTCTCATCAAGGCCTTCCCAAAACTAATTCAGTCATCAACATTTCACCTTTTTAATCCATTTCCTCTATAGAATGGTAGTAGCACCGGACAAGCTGGTCCAAAAGTAAAAGGATTCCATATTAAAACACAGAAACCTTCTCTGACCATAAAACTCACACACATGTAATCCTGAGTTGTCTTACTCCATATTTACAACTCTGGCCTTGACAGCTGACCTAAGGTCCAACCGATCTGAATAAAACTTTCATGTAACAGATTCAAAAGCCTCCATCTTTTCCTATCTTCTCATTTATCTTTTCAATACTGATTAAATACTGCAGTCCTATACAGCCAACTGGCATGGCACAAACACTGGAGAGGAAAGTATTAGCCACGTTACAGAACAACCGACTTCATCAGAGGGTAACATTAGAGACCTTTCAGTGTTTTCAAACAAGTACATCCTTAACAGGCACAGTATATCCTTTGACTGGTCTTGAGGGTGCTGTTTGCGTCGCTAAGCATCATGATTGAGTGGTTATATTGATCCTTTCTCTGGTTTTTAATGGGAGGAGACATCATTAGAAACATCATTGCAACATTGTGGATTATCCTTAATGCACTTCTGGCTTCATAAGACATGTCGTTGGTTTGATTGAAGTGTTACACCAGACTTCCCTCTTTTGTTTTAACCTGAAAAGAGACAGAGAATAAAGGTTACAATCCTTTCACAAGTAAGACAGTACATTTTCTTGTATTTGGCGAAGTGTCCTCCCTACCAAGGTGCTATTGTTGTCACATGTTGAGCAAAGGTATCTGCCAGACCATGATGGTAGAGGTGGTGTCCTCATGGCGAGACTGTTTGGTCTTTTTGTTCACCCTGCGGTGGCCCAGACCGCCAGACACCACCAACAAAGAGCTGACATCCACCTTGCTGATCCGCCGGCCCTTCTGGTGATGTGCCGGGTCGTGGAGCACGTCGTAAAGGGCCCCGTCCTCTGGCCCGTGCTCCAAGGAGCCCTGGGATGGAGCTAGGGAGCCGCAGGATGATGACAGGGAGTCCTGGAGAGCCATGGTGGTGCAGCCCGCCTCTCCCAACCAAACGGCCCGACCCTGAGGGGGAGTCAGGGCTGAATCTGACGGGGGCTGGAGGTTCTCCCCATCATCTGTCTCTGTTGACAGGACTGAGGTGGAAGGGGTGGAGGATGGTGGGCCAGAGGGCCGGTTACAGACTGCAGCAGCCACGGTGAGGAACTTGACTGGTCCGTTATGAGCGTGTAAGGACACCATACCCCGACCTCAGAACAAGAACAGACACTTATTCATCAAGACGTTTTACACAGCTAATTGTACATCTGAGGAAATATATCCTGTATATAACATTTATAAATGTTTCATTTACCACTTTTTTTGCCAAACATATAATAATAATTCTCCAGTTTGCATACATGTAAATATATGAATTTACTTTTACAAATACAAATAGAAGTTGAGTAAAGTAAAATAAATATCATAAATTAAATGTACTTAAGTATCACAAATCACTTTCTGGGAATAAATGTACTTAAGTATTGAAAGGATTTGTATTTGTTAATTTTAAATAGTGATACAGTAATGTCTCAGTGTTACCTGTGACCTTGGGGATCCCCTGCAGTCTGGGGACTGACAGGGCCACAGTCACCCCCAGGTTGGTCCCTACCAGCAGCAGCCCGTGACAGACCAGCAGACTGCTCACTGACACCCGCTGGTTACCTGTGGAATAAAGACACACAAAGCACAACACTGGTTTAATCTCACGTACATTCAATTTAGTCTGAAATACTGAGAGAAACAGCAGACGAATGCTTCTTGGCAAACATATTCTTCTATCCTGGGTGATTAACAGTGTCAAGCATGACCTGTTAGAGCTTACACAGATGCGCCGCGCTCATGCACACTTGTGTATCCTGTAAAATCTGAAAAAGAACATTGGAGGGAGGGGGCGGTGATGTATCTTTTTTCATGAGTGCAGCAACAACGGTTATTTGTCTCCAGGGCAACGGAAAAGAGGAGCCTGGATAAAAGCAGCTCTTTTCAAGTGTCTGAACACGGAAAAATGCCCCATTATGGTCCACTTTGACTCAAACAAACAAACACAAAAGTGTTATGTAACCAAATGAGTGAAGCGTAATGCTGTAATTAAGCAAGGAGCTCTGCCTCTGAGGCAGTTACAACGGGACAATCTGATCTGACCTTTTCCCTTCCGTCCTGGTCAGAAGAATCACTGCGATTCCTCTCTGCACTGTGAAAGCCCTGATTGTTAAGTTAACAGCACCTTTCAGTAAGGATGCAATAAAGTCAGGCTAGCTGTGTTCGGTGACTTATTATGTGGAATTTGGCACTCGTTGCAGACCATCCCCACACGGGAGCTTTGTCGGGAAAAAGATGTGCAACAAGCAGTACCTAGTCAGACATTTTTATCATCATTTTTTATGATGGTAATAAGAATCTGGGGTTTTGAAAAAAACAGCCTTTTGAGTGCTGCTATGTGGGAGGCGAGACTGTCATGAGTCATTACTGCTGTAACAGCTTGACTTGAATTTCCTCCCTCCAAGTAATCCTCTTGGGCTTTAGGAAAAATTACTGCCAGTCTCCCAGCCTGACCCCCCTCACTAAGGCTGACCCCTTGCATGGGGCACACACACGCCATACTGCCACACTTCCAGGAATCATGCCAGATAGGCAGGCAGGTACAGTTGAAGACTGGGCCCTGAGTTCTGCCCACATGTGCTTCTAATGAGGGCCCAGAGTTAGCAGAAACACACATACTGCTGGTTGGGGGCCTTGCTCAACTTCCTCCTTTCATAATATTTGGAGTTCCCCACCCAGAGGGTGAACTAAAATAAACCCAGAGTGAACATCAACACGGCCCAGCTCTGGCCCTGATCCTACACCAGAGCTCCACTTTGATCTGCACTTAGTCCTGACAACCAACAGCAGGAGGGAGGCGCAAATCCCAAACATTACAATAATACACTACATCGGCCTAGAAATAACTCGGATCAGCACAATGTGAGTGAGCGCGCCTTCGCTCTAAATTTTGTGGACCCAATTTTACAGACATTTTTTAGCAAAGTTAGAACTAGACTAAGAGTCATGCTAGCGACTGTGAGGATGTAATATGTAGAAGGGCTTTGATGTTAATGCTAATGCTAGTATGGCATCATTCGAAAGTTAGCATGCTGATGTTTAGCAGGCATAACGTTTCAGATTTCGTTTTATCATGTTAACGCGTGAATACATTTAAGGCACTAGAGCAAATTTCAGGGATCAGCAAAATCAGAGGGTTCATCCACTGGGGATGATGAATGTCTGTGTTAGAGCTGGAACGATTAATCGATTAGTTCCCAACTAATCGATTAATCGCTACTAACCCCACTACTAACAATTTCAGTAATTTTCTAAGAAAAATAGTCAAAATTGTCTGATTCCAGCTCCTTACAGGAACAGGAAACAGGAAATTTGAGGGCGTCGTCTTGATTACATTTTTTTCACCATTTTCATTGTATAGACCAAACAACTAATTGATTAATCGAGAAATTCAAATAATTAATCGACAATTAAAATAATGTTAGTTGGAGCCCAAGTTTGAATAAAATCTCAAAGAAATCTATCCAATAGTTATTGTCTGGACCAAAGCAATGGACAACATTGCCATCTATAGAATGCCATTAAAAAAGCTAAACATGATAAACTTTTAGTAGGTGAGCCAGAAAGTTAATCTCACACACTGAAAGTGTCACACGTCTTGAAATGACCATACACTGCACACCTCACTGATCAAGATGAATCATAACATAATTTCCCTGTCATGTTTCCAAGGAGAAGTTCAGACAAGTTTCACACTGCAGCCACAGTATGTGAGTATCCAGTCCTATCCCGCCTACTCATTCCTTGTGTCTCCTGGAGGGTCCATGTTCACTCAGTCATAAGTGTCTATTCCATGTTGGGACGTGATCAACAATGGTGGCGTACAAACAAAGAAGAGCTGGAGGTGTTATTTACCGACCCCCCCTGATGTTTGTCTCCCATCAGGCCATGCATGGCTGCCTATTTAGGTCACGGAGTGGCAGACAAAGGCAGACTAACCCTCAGCACAGCAGCCAGCCAGCTAGCCAACCATCCTCTGAGAAATCATCACGGGCCAGTCTGCTTTGATGAAGGACTGGTGATTTTTGAAACTTTTTATCACCCTCTCCTTCATAATTTGTTTTTTTAACATTATTATTTGCACTTGCAAATCCATCGTCCAAGAGAGCCAATGCGTATCTCTATTTCTTAAGATGTCTAACTCAGAGGAATATTTACACATATAGTATATATTGTGATTAAGACTTGGGAATACCATGAGAAACAAGTTCAACGACTTATACCCCTCAATTACCGGTACTCTAAAACATGAGCTGCACAGGATCCTTTAACAAACACTACCAATGAGTTATAGTGAAAATTACTGCTATTACAGCTTATTAGCCCGCTTTCTGTTTAACGCTTGGATAAGGAACTCCTGTCTGTAATGACGGGAGTTAGCACAATTGCTCCAACATGCATGAACATGAGAAGGATAACTCCACCTAGAGCACCTCCTGCATTTCAACACTGCACCATTTATAAAGGCATTCAGACTGAAGACAACGCCCCACGTCCCTCATTGTGAACGTGCTTGTCTGTTCTACAGACAACGGACAGCTGCATTAGGGTCCGTAATGTAATATCTCTCCATCGTGATAATGAATTCCTGTAAAAGGAGGAAATGCAGAAATCAGAGCAGTGTTACTTCTTGTCATTTTCTGATAAGCTGATATTATCGTAGCTCAATGTGAGCACAGCACCGCAGATCAAAGACCTGTCACTGTTTGCCTGTAATGCATCGATTGCATGCAGTCCGTCTCCTGTCCAAACAGTTTGGCTGGCAGTTCCAATTACATCAGAGTTTGTGCAGAAACAGCACATTTTTTGGTCTCACTCTGCTCCGCAGCAGCAGCCACCAGTGATAAACACCGCTGTGGAGCCTTCTGGAAAAAGCACAGATCACAACAGAGCACAGAAAGAGAAGCAGACAGGTGGACTTCAGGCAACCGTTTCATCAAAATACCCAAATCGCAACCATGCAGTATGAAAAACGTATGATTTCCATGCCGACTGACAGTCCAGGCACCCTATACTGTTATCAGAGGAAGTGAGCTCTTAATGGCGAGGCCTGGAGGATGAAAGCTTCCATTCTGTGGTGGTCTGTCCCAGAACCAGCTTCCCCTGCGGTTCCATGGATCCTATTAGCCAGTATGGGCATGAGGTCCCAACGCAGGCTGCTTTTATCATTCACATCTGTCAGACATAAACCCTTCCTCTTGTTACTCTAAACAATGGGCATCAGAGTCAGATTCTCCCACAGTTTGAAATGAGCATTGGGTCATTTCTTACATTTTTACGTGGAAACATTTTTTTTTTTTCAACTGTTTCATATTTCTCTGCAATGCCACATTGAATTAGTTGTATGAAAAGCTTCAAGTGGATGGCTCTCAGTTGCAGCTTTGTTTGTAAGCCTCATATCCGCTTCAACAGCTAAGTGACATTTAAAACCAGCTCCTTAAAGCTAATTACATGTAATCTGGCAACCGCTGTTTAGAAAACGCTGATTTCTGAACACATTGTCACCTCTATAGCTAAATACTTCTGATGCCTTTTCTGAATGTTATAAGTAACTTGTAGCAGTAATAAAGAAGTCCCTCTGAAGACTAAATGTGCACACAGTCTTGGCAGAGCTGGGCTTAATATCAGCACTGCTAATGATGCTGAAGATGAGATAGCGCAGAGCAACCGCAGGCCAGTCGTTAACTGCAGACCAGAACACGCATGCAGATTAAACCGCGGATGGCGTCGCATAACACAACACGGACTGAAAGCTCATTTAAGCATCAAAACATTTTTCAAGTTTATGTAAAAGTTCAAGACGACGTTACAGAGAATCCTTCAGGAAACGCACGCCAGTACACAGCCGTCTGCATTGCTCAGCATGACGGAGGTAGAGACAAAAAGCAATGGCTAGTGGACCGTACAAGTCTCAACAGAAGAAATATCCCCTTAAAAAAAAAAAAAGGAAAATCATTCTTTTAGGCTGTTGGTTTTTGGGTCAAGCTGATGTAACATGGCAGATTACAAGATCTGAAGCAGCAGGCCGCTCTGATGACTTTTGGACGATTGTCACCGACAGTACATTTCATTTGACCTGAACATCCTCGGCGACAACCGCTCAGCTTAAACACACATGGCAGGAAACTGTTTCACAACCAACTGCCACAGACTAAATATAAAATCACCTACTGTGATGACAACAATTTCCATAGTAACAAAACTAACGTCAGTGCTCAGGAAACAAGAGCTCTAGACAGTGTTACGGTAGAATGCAATACACTCCTTGATTTTGGATGCGCACTGCACATTACGAATATGGTAAGTCGTTCTGCTATTAGTATAGGTTATCAAGATATTCAGAGCCGCCAAAATAAATATTTTCTCTGTACATTTAAACTCATCTGATATGAACACGCTGTCTCGCCTCTGACACTGTTATGCAGAGATTACAACCTGTAAATGGCGGGTTTACATCTGTTTACATCTGCAGCGCCTTGCAGAGATCAAAGGTGAGACATTACAGCGGAATGAGTAAAGTAAATTGCTCTTCAAAGCAGGGACTGTTCTCATGAGAATTACTGCGACTATATGAGATCTGTTGAAGGGAAGAAATAACCTTGAGATACTCCTACATTGTTGCTTATGTTTAATCTGTATTGTATCAACACATTTCAAGTTCACTTAACCCACATTACAAAGACAAGATTTCTCACTTTCCCAGAGCTTTGCTATTTGTGCAGGTCATGTTATCGCACACTATGATCAATGAAGCTTACTTATCAGTGGAGAAAGTGTTATTTCTGATTTTTAAGTGGAATTTGATTTATTAATCCACCAAAGCTCTTGATCTTTGGTACCGTTAATGCTTCAGATAGCTGAGAAATGTTATTTTATTCCAAACTGTACAAGCTCTGCTGCAGATATGTTATATATTTCAATGAGATATCATAATTCATGTTGTCAAGTTATCAAAAGGATGTCCCATTATTTGTTTAAACAAGCGTTTAAATTTTGTCTGGATCTTCCTTTCCCAGACTAAGTTGCCTTAAAAATGGCTTGACGGGGTCAAAAGTGTCCTTGCAACTCTATGACGAGAGATAAAATGAGAGGTTCCTGATTCACTGTTTAGACTAAAGGAGACTCTGAAAGAGGACCTGCCATAACAACATCTGTCTGGATGAGCACCTACACTGATGTCAGCTAATTACAGACAAGGCACCAAGTAAGACAGCACTTAAGAAAGCATGAGGTAATGTGATGTTCATCACAGTCCACATGCACAGGGCTGTATTTGAATAAGTTTATTTGATTATGTGATCTCAAGATCAGATATCAAAAGAGAGAACAAATATGCTGTGCTGCTCTTCGTCAGAAGGCTTGACACTCTCTGGAAGGTTTCAGACTAGTACAGTCTGATCACATTACTGATTGAGTCTCAAGGGAAGGCGAAGAGAACCGAATGTGGCGGTGGTTGTTGATGCAGTAAAGGTGGTAAAAGCACAGAATCACCATGACTGAATGTTAAACCACAATGTTGAAGGTCTTCTCCAATGCGAGAAAAACATCTGAATACTACAGTTCATTCTGTTTTATTATTAGTTACTGTCTACAATAAACCATAACTATTTTGTTGAACCATCAGCAAGAAAAGCTGCTGTTTGTGTGTGTGTTTTTCATTTGACATTTTGAAACTCCATGACTTCATCCCTCTGGCTACTTTGGAAATGGAATGAGAAGATCCCGACCAGATTTTACTTGTCCAACAAAAATGCAATGTTAGGGATGAGATGCAAAAGGAAAGGCCAAAAGGAAAACAGTATAACAAAACAACTTATTTGATACTGAATATTTGAACTACAAACTTGGGCATTATGTTATTGGCATTATATTTGACCCTGATTTCCATGATATGATAAAGCAACATTTGTCTTACCGGGCAGTGTATTGTGGACAGGTGTGGCAATGTTAATGTCCTGCAGGTGCTCCAGGGTCTCCGTGTGGAAAAGGCGCAGAGTGGAACCAGAGCTGAAGGCAATCCAGATGCCCACCCCAGCCACCACCATGTGGGAAACCACCATGCCCTCCTCCTGGTGGGCCTCCAGCTGCCTCTGGATGGAGGGGACAGGGCTTAATCATTATCAACTGGCTATTGAGCATTTGTAATAAATCCAGCCTGAGGGAGGATGTCTATTGCCATAGTAACAATAACCCTTATTAAGAGCGTAGAGAGTGTATTCAAATTATCACCAAGTGAAATTTAAGACTTCTGAGGACTTTTTCAGTGTAGGTGGATTAAACAGAAAAGCAAGTGTACGAGTATGAGTGAATATGAGACCTTTGAATCAAAAAAATTATCTATCTCCTACCAGAAAAACTGAGAGGTGAGGTCCTTACTGGATTAAAGGAGTAAGGAGTCATATGTGCAAGTTAGTTTAGATAATAAATAACAATAATAATCTACAGTCTTCTGCAGCCAATTAGCACCTAATTACAGCTAGTAATTAGCCAGCTAGCATGCAAATTGCTGGTAGCAGAGCAATTTTCCATGGTGAATGTTTGTTTGGCGGATCATTCAAAAAGATGTGTGTTCATCTTAATGAGCCAGACTCTGACGTTGCTGCTCTATGCAAATATGGTTTAAAAACCAAGTGATTTGAATGGCTGCATGGAAACAACGTTTCCATTTATGAAGACCGACAATATTCCATGAGAGCAAAGATAAGGGGCACCATGATAAAACCAAAAACATATAAAATTCCCCCATCGTGGGTTTTCTCAAAGGAGGCCACATGACAGATTATGTAATTTATTTTCTGTTGGACCAATAAGGCTATATATACCAAAATTATTTCAATTTACTTCAGGACCATGGAGTTGATATACATGTATAAATTTAACAGTTTTAAACATTTTGAAAAGCTTTGACCTGTAGAAACTGTTACAAGCAACGTGACCTATAACAGTCTATGAACAGTTTATGAATTTAGTTTGTTGTGGTGAGATCCATCCCTGAATATGATGCTAAAAAAATATCAACAGGCTTTTTTTTGATGCACAAACAGCACTCATTATTGTTATTTGTGACACTTCAAACCGAGGCTAAACTCGACACCACTATGGGACGAATCTATGACTCTCTTTTGTTGGACGTGCGTGACTACAAACTAAAGATATGTCTGAAAAGCTTATGACACCAATCACCCCACAGAAAGTCTGTGTCAGTCTGTTTAGACTACATCAGCCCATGCATTGTCAATGGTTGTTAGGTCTGGGACTCTGTGATTATGTTTTAGCATCCAAATGGAAGCAAAAGAATCAGGTTTCTACAATAGACAACATAGAATATAAAACAATATTTTTTTTTGTGGCCAAACTCTCCAAGGATGTTTATTATGTGGCGATGTCAATATTTCAAAACATAATGTGACTGCCAGGTGAAGTCAGCGCAGGAAGCACATTTACCAAATCATTAAAGAAATCAACTTTATAAGTCATTTTCTTTAACTCGTCCTGTCTTTGATTCGTGTGAACAGGAATAGTTTCAAATGTGCAGAGTGTAAATTTGAATTCTCTGTGCACGGAGACCAATAAACTGGGATTCTTCCGTCACCACCGGTTACATAATCTCTGCACACATTGCTCTACATGTAGGTGGAGTTATATTTGGTTAAGGAGAGTCCATTCACAACTGTGTCAGACAGTGCAGGGTTCTGATAAAACGTGGCGATGAAGGAGCTTAAAATGTACATGTAATGCTGCATTTCTGTATTTTCACAGGTTCTAACCACTGTAATTAATAATTTATCTGCCTCTGATTAAGTATTTATCACACACTTATTTTAATATCAAATTTCTTCCGCTCCGCCCTCAGCCTCTCGCAACTGCTTACGTTACAGTCACCACTCTGGACTAACTGTAAGTCTTCAGTGAGGAAAAGAGAGCGAGACAGGCAGGTGGTCCGACATAATGAGCTTAATGAGGCTAAACAGATTATTGAGTGAGTGCATGTCAGAGGAAGGTTACTATTCCTGGACCCAAGGCAGGTGCTTCCACTCCCTTAACCAGGCCAGAACACACACATAGGAGAATACCATACATATTTCAGGATATGGAGAGAAGAAACCCCAGGAAGGGAAATGAGGCACCATTATCTACTGGACCTTCTTCATACTTTAACGTAAAGTTGCTTCTTTGGAAATATCCTGAAAAATAATCCTCATTCAAAATAGACTAGACTCTTTTCTCTTCTCCTCTGCTGCTTTTATGATGTACTGTAGACATGGTATAGTAGTAGTCCAAGAGCATCAGAGCTAGGTTATGTACCTCTATACAGTGTGTGTGGGTGCTGATGATGAAGACTTGTCCACCAGATGAAGCCCAGAGGTGCTCCTCCACAGCCAGCATGGCCTTGACGGGGAGGACTCCTAGCTTCAGCACCTTGGGCTTTTCATTGCTCCACAAACCATCTGTGACAAACAAACACAGCACTGAAATCTTAATATTCAAATAAATGAGAAAATTTACCGCATGAACAATTTCACTTTATATGCAAGCAAAGAAAATGTATATATTCAGTTAAAAAACTAATAAAAGCTGCAGTGTGATGAAAAATAAGCCACGACCAACCATATAGTACGGCATTGTTCATCTCATCTATTTGAAAAATTGCATTCTCCTTTGCTTTTTTTCCTCCATGTAATGCAGTTAAAGTGGGATGGTTTACACTTTAGATGGAAGACGCGGTAATAGTCACTCCGTCTTTATAAATGTCGTCTGAAAAGGCCGTCTGCATTTATAAGTCTGCTAATGTTGCTGGAGTGGCCATTGATGGTTTTCACAGCCTTCACTATGAATATAGATGGGCTGCGAGGCATTAGTCAGAGCCCAGCTCTATCCCACACACACCTCCCACACACTCTGTTCTACATGTGCCGAGGCACCTACAGCGCCAGCTCTGCTGCAGTGAAACACCCCTTGCAGTAATACATTACATTTCTCCTACCGTTTTATTCACTGGTTTGGATTTCAATCACCAAATGAGAGGAAATGTAGGTTTGTTGGACAGAGAGAGATTCCGTATTTGATTTAGACAAAAACAGGAATGTGCATCAGTAAAAATGGTATGTACTTTTAGCTAAAAGGGCCCTGTGTTGATTACAAACTTCATTTCCTCCAGATACCACATTCCCCTAGCTAATCTAGGCCAGGAAGTGAATGAGGCCTCACCAACAGTGTTTATTAAGAGAAGGCACAAAGGCAGCTATTGAAGGCAGAGGTGCCACGCAGGGAGAGATGTTCTTCCAGAGGTACAGTAATGACTGGGGAAGTGAGTGTAATCTCCCACTAAAGGTGGGATTAGCGTTCCAGCAATACCCTGTGTATATTATTGTAATAATCATACTGTGTAGGTGAATGCACATGGTAAAAGAACAGAGAAAAAGAAAGAGAACTGGAACAAGGGAGAAGAAAAACATGACAGGAGTGCCAACTTGCAGTCTTATGTAAGTCTGCCCACATCTCTTACTTCTTTAGCTGTAGCATTCCTTCACGTCAGTGTCAGCTGCAACAAACACGGTGTGTGCGCTGCCACAACAGTAGCACACAAATCAGACAGTAAACACGGATCAAACAAGCCAATATTTTTTCTTCTTTTGTCAAGAAAATACTGCACATTGCTCTCAAGAGGAAGAAGTGGATGACACAGGATGGCCGATAAAGGAGAACAGATTTTATGTTCTGACTGTCTGGCTATGACGTGCGACCTTTGCCGAATCATTGCCTCCCTCTTTCCCCGTCTCTCACATACTCCGTCACAAAGGAAATAGCAAGCATGGCAGAATGAGGCTGACTGGCCAGCTTCAGACTCACTTGTATCTAAAGCGGGATGACGTTCCCATGCACAATTCATGCAATATTCCCATCTGTTTAGTTGTTTTTGACGTCTCGTCACTATTCACTGTGAGGGTCCCCTTTGATCAGCTGTCAGTTTAACATCAAAGAACATAAGCTGATCATTTCCCCTAGTTCTGCATGCTTTCTTCTCTGCAACGGGTCTACTTTAAATGCTAATGGAGTACAGGCAGAGCCTTTCACTGTGACAAAGTACTTGAGCAGCATTACAACGGGGATGCGAGGAACAGTTTCCCTACAAAACCATGCTGGATGAGTCATCATTTTAGTTAGGCATCATGTTCCAGTGACAGTGACAGAACTGTTGATGGGAAGAAATCAGTCAAGTCAGACTCAGTGGATCTGGGGACATGGTTTCCTTCTGCGAATTCATTTGACACACCAGTGGTAATGAAAAGCAGCAACTGAAGCAGTTATCGTAATTGGTGTGTGAAGAAAAAAGGGGTGGCATGTGCATCAAAACAAGGAGATAATGAGTAGTTTAATAAACATTCCTGAGCGGTTGCATACATACAGCATGTTTCCTCTGGGCAAACTGTAGCTCAGCTGTGGAATGAGCGAGAATAGTTTCCCTCCTGTGTTTTTGTCCTCGGGCTATCATCCATATTTTTTCTGTCTCTGTTTCTATCTCTAGCACGCATAAGCCCAACAGACTGACTTAATAGAGTGACAAAGCTGGAAATTTAGTAGGGACACTTTAATATGGATCAGTCTCATTATTAATGAATGCACACAGAATGGTTTTACAAATGCAATTAGGGCATCATATTAAAATGGATCTCCCCACATTAATATTTTTATATGCATTTGACTTTAAATGTAACATAATCCAAATGTGTTTTTAATGAAAATACCTTTAAATACATATACTATACTTACTATACATTTATTTAAATGCACAGTAAGTCATTCATGTTGCTAGTGATCCCTAAATCAAAACAAAATAGTGTGTAGTGTTGGATCATGGATGTTGTTGTCTTCATTGTTAAACAACAATCGTAGAGAGCAGCAGCTAACCTGGAAGTGAGCATGTGATTTTTCAATTGGATTTTGGAATATTCCAGAAAATAAAGTTTATGATACCTACATATTTTGTTCAAATGAACATCCCTTAAATGATTTTTGAAGTGATGGCCAGAAATAAAAAGCCAACAATATACTATAAATGAATGACACAATGGTTGTGTGACTTCAACGTCATCAACAGTAAGCTCACTACTACACTATACTATAAACACTTTAATATAAATTGATGGACAGCTTAAAGTTGGACACGGTAATGTTTTAAAGTTTTGTTCATGTTTTTTTTTTTTGTCACGTTCGACAACTTAAAGATTTCTCTGTGTTTGGACAAAACAATACATATTGGTGTGTGCATTAGAAATACATCTGAGAAACTTTATTTTCTATATGTAGATGTGTGACCTAGATTTCAAACCTTGAAATAGATTTGTGAATCCCTGTTAGAGCATTAATTAATAATGGAACTGATTTGACTCCAAACTATAAAGTTCTTCCGTAGAGATGTTGGAAATCTAATTTGGGTCATATGAGTGCATGGAGAGGAAACAATACATGTGAATGAGGTTAATAAAATATGCCTCTAGCAATGGTATCATCACAGGATAATGATACCATTACTTATATTTGACAGCCAAGAATTACAAAGATACAGTTTCCCTGTGTTTTGAAATATGTACTTATCTTTACCCACTCTTTATGTGACACAGAGAGAAAGCAGAAAAAAGACAGAGAAAAACACAGCGAGGAGGAAGCTCAGAGACCCTCTGTTCTGCACCGCTAAGAAAGCCAATAAGAGATAGAACAAAACACAGAAAACTGTGGGAAGAGTGCAACCCAGATCCTTTCCTCTGTGCTCGTCTGAGAGGGAAGACATTAAATAGGTCACCACTAACAGACTGGCTTCTCCAAGACAACTGAGCCAACAGAAACAGAACCACGACGCAGAGCAGAGGGAGACCCCCTAACCTTGGGCTACACAGTGAGCCTCTGACTTACTAATGGCTACACTGTGACTCAAAGAGAGAAAATAGCATTGGAGCGATGCACCACAAGACAACATCTCAGCGTCCTACCTAGAATAATCCCTTTCATTCAGTGCTGCCAAATGTTTAGCAGTGCCAGTTTAACACCAAACTCTTCAGAATTGTAGCACATTACATTTTCTGCCTGGACACCTCAGACATGGTGCTAGTCGCTTTTGGTCAATTGTTTCAGCAAAAGCGTGTTAAAAGTTGCTAAATCTAACAACAAAATTACCAATTTAGCAACAGAGCTGTTATTCATGTACACAGCCAATTATGGTTGAGGTTAGAAAAGTCAGTGCAGACTAAATATTGAAATAAACAGTGTCAGTCCGCACAGTTTTAACACCAAATCTAATTAACTCCATGAATGCATTTCTGTTTCCCACAATAACAGCGATTGACTGGTCCCAATTATAGCTATTTAGGAGTATCAACAAACATTCCAAAGCAGAATTCTGAGACTATAACAGAAGAGATACAGAAATTCACAAGTCCCCTCCCCTCCTGAAACACTCACCTTGTGATCTGGAGTAGATTGCCACAGAGCCGCTAACGAGGCCAGCGTAGAGACAGTGTTTCATATAGACCAGGCTGGTGACGGTGGACTTGTCTGGGGTGAAGAAATGCTGCAGACGTACTTTCTTAGACCGCTGGCTGCTCTTGTATACAATGATGCTACACAGGACAGGAGTGACAATTAGAACCAAACTTTATCAAGTGTGTGTCTTTGACATACAGCTCGATCTGCATGTTATCAAAAAAAGTTTGGAAAGAGATACAATCAAAGAGATTGCAGCGTGTTTGTACGACATCTTATAGTGTCTGCGAAAATGTTAAATTCATGTCTACGACACTTCCCTTAAATATAAAAATAACCTGTAAACTGACAGTGCAATAAGACACTCAAACATATTCCAAATTAATTTTGGGATGTTTTTGTGAATTTATAAAATATAAAAATATATTAAATACAATAGATATTATTATAGCCAAATTATCAGTTGACCTCAAATTACTACAATGCTGCACCCTGACCTTTCACATGCATTTCATACATATGGACACAGCAATGATACTTTTGAATGCTATGTTGCGTTACGGTCCACTAATATGAATGCAGGTGGACTAGAACCGTAAATAGATTCACCACTATGTTTGATCTCTATCTACTACCGATAAACATAAAAACCCTGTCTCCAATTTAAAAAGTATTTTATGGTGGGGTTACATCACCAATAAGGTTTATTGTTTAGACATTTTAAGATACTAAAGAACAGCAGACACTCTTTTGTTCAGTACACTGTGTGCCGTACCTTCCCTCCTCCATGCCCAGACAGACGCTGGGGGAATCACTAGCCTTCGCTGCATGGACATGGTTGTTTATGGAGAGCTTCTCGCCATTCTCCTGGGGTTGCTCTGCAGGGACGTAGGCCATGCAGAGGATACGGGACTCTACATTGAAACACTCAGTCACCTTAGGGCTAGAGTTCTGCATGGCAACAATGGATATCTGGCCCATCTGGTTTGTGCAACTTGCAACCTGGACAAAGATAAAGAAACATTTTGTATTAGGGATATTTAAACATTATTAAGATGTATTGCTCTCAATACTTAAAAAGATACCTAGCTGAGAAAGTACAATATAAGTCAAAGAAAGCAAACGAGAACTTAATACTTCAAACAGTCCCTCAACAGTGCAATGTTTAATTAGATACATTTAATCAAATCTACATTTTTACAGGCTAATTTAAAGGCAAAAATTTACGAGAACAGCTCTAAACTCCACACAGATCAAATTATGTTAACAACAACCAACATCTGACTACTATCTTTATTCATATTTCAGTGTAACATCTTTCACCAGCAGTTTATACATTACCTCACCGCAAAAATAACCAGCTAGAGCAATGTTTAACATCTTATCTTATCTTATCTTTAACAGACCCCGATAGTCGAAAAACACTGCATTCGCAGCGATTACCATGCTTAGAACAGTTATTGTTTATTTTCAGAAAAAACTTAAGTACTGAGGCAATCATTTTCAAACCCTGATCGTCTTTCTCAAGAGGGCATTAGACATTTTAATGAAAACACAGCAAGAATTTACCATCTGCTCTGCTGACACATTACAGTTAAAAACAGCAGCTCTGTGCCAAAACTAAGAGTCAGACCCACTGACAGAGAAGTGGTTTAGCTTAAATAGTGTTAGCTGCTTAAAATAAGAGGGCTGTGAGACCATTTGCAAATAAACACTTGTTAAAGCCATTTAACACACTTAACTAAAACCTTTAGTCCAAGAATCTGATTTCAGAATTAGGGCCTGTTAATGTGTTCTTCCACCTGCTCTGAGCAAAAGGGGCCCACATTATTGTAGACTAGCAGTAGCAACTAAAAAAATCAGAATAAACTCTTATTTTGTGTAATTGTTGAAATGTAAAAAAAAACACACTGCTTCTTTTCTGAACAATTAAAGAGAAATGTCTCACCCAGACGCAGCCATGGCCTACGATGGGCGTGTCTGCTGTGCTCTCTATGTTGATGTGGGGCTCTGGGTTGTGAACGGCACATTCAACCTGCCACAGTAGAGGAAGAAATAAGAGAAGGTTAAAAATGAAAGGAATAGAGCAGACGTGTACTTGCCTTATGTTTCCATGTAGGAATTCACAGAGTAAATTCGATAGGTGTTTCTAGTGTCCAGTTAGTCTTAATTCATCTCAACATCAAAACCTAAAAGTTCTCCAATGGGTTCAACTCTCCTGAAGCAACAAGCCGACATGAGGGAAACTGCCCCAGTCCCCTCTGACAACATTCATTTGTACTTTGTTGGTCAGAATTATAGAGTAGCTACTGATTAACTAGTTTAGCTAGCTGAAAAGAGTATGAAGGACTAGTTTGCCTTTATATTCTTAAGAACTTAAGTGCTCTAAGCAAACATGGGCTTGACTTTGTAGAAGGGAAGTAGCTGGTCAAAGTCTGGGACAACTGATGACGACATGTGTGTTCACCCATAGAGGTCTTCTGACTTATGTCAGGATAAGTTTCATACAGCAGGTGCACGTGGGAAAGGGGCTTCAGTATCTTATTCAAAATCCTGTGGCCCGTACGGGGATCGAACCTTGGCGTTATTAGCACCACGCTCTAACCAACTGAGCTAACCGGCCAACTTGCCATAGATTGCATTTTAATAAAATACACCAAAGACTGTGAAATTTAGGACAGAGTGACATAAGAGCGCTCAGACAGTCAGTCAGACAGTTGATTTATGACAACATGTATACTAATAAACTTTTCCCTACAGTGAAAGGCCAGTTAGTCCAAACTCAGACACCCTTTCAAATAAAAAAACAACATGAACACATGGCCAAATCCAGTCTGAAACAAATTCAAACATATGTAAACATTATTTAGTCATTTCAGGCCAAAGAAAACATTTACATAAAGAATCATTGGACTTTGTTGGCTAGGATTTGCATTTTTCTGTTGTGATGACACCCTGACTTAAAGCCTAACAGTCACACACAACCTAACTAAAACAAACAAAACTGATAGTGAATTTATTTTATTTTTTTCACTGAGAGATGCTTACATTCCCTTTTTGAATGATGAATACAGGCTACAGCCGCCTGTTGGTATGGAGAGTTATTTCATCTTATGCAGAACATACAAACTAGTTGGCTGCCGTCTGTAGTGTTTGTGGTGGGTTCAAAAGCAGCTTTTTTGAGACACAAGCGAAGCAACAGGTGACCTTCGTAGCCATGAGTTCTATGATGTGGGTTTGGTTGTCAGGGCCCTGAGACTGTGAAGGTTTGGTACAACAAATGACACATGGCCACTGGCAAAATGTCAGTGCCATAATATATGTAATGGACGGGTATCGTTATTGGTGCCACGCTTTGATCAGCTAAGCTAACTGGCCACACATACACGTTTTTGAGCTTTTTTCCCCCCAGTGTACCAACTGAACGAAGCAGCCATGTGGGGTACTCAATGCTGGAGTCGGTGAGTCAATGCTGGTGGACCACAGTTTCATGTGTCAAATTACATACAGGAAAGAGGTGTGACATAGTATGACATATATCACTGTCTTGGTCAATTACATGAGGACAAATCATTTACATAGATAGCATTTCTTAAGCCTCCACCTGTTCAATTTGCCATATGATATACCCTGTTCACAAACTCTCTCCAAAAATCTCATGGCCCGTACGGGGATCGAACCCGCGACCTTGGCGTTATTAGCACCACGCTCTAACCAACTGAGCTAACCGGCCACGGCCTGTACATTGATTGCTGTCTGTTCAAAGACTTAAAGTAAAGGCAACTGTCTCACCTTGAATTCCTGTAGTTTTGACATTACCACAGGCATTTGTCGAAGCAAGAGAGGGTGCTTCTGCTTTTTGATCTGATTCCCATCATCCTCTGCAAAGAACCAGCCCTGCAGGTTGTCTTCCTCTGATGTAAAACACACACACAAATAGCACTTAATACAATAACGAAACAGTATGCAGGAATTGTTTTGAAAACCAGAAGTTGTCAGTGTAAAATAATCACCCGGGAAACATACTTTGATGCAATTTCATACGTTTTGGACAGAATATGTAGTTAACCCAGCGACTACTAGCCTGCTGACAGTAATTTGGACATCCATAAGAAATAGATTAAAGAGCAAGAAAAACAATCAAAGTGTATAGTCACGCAGAGTCCTGTACCTAGAGCCAGCTTTGCCATCTGCAAGTTACTGATCCATGACTGTTTGATGGCTGGGCTGAGAGTGTTGAACACTGCACTGAAGTAAGTGGGTTTACCAGACCTGCAATTGAAAAGAGGAAAGTTACAAGAAAATATAAAAACCTTTAAAACTGTTATATGTATATCGCAGGAGATATTTTGTGACAAACCATTTAACTTACCTAACCTTATTTCAGAGCCTCTGCTTTTTCTCAATGTCTTCTAACTTTACTTTACATATTTAAATTCTTTCACTCTGACATGGAGTTGGTGTGCAGGCGTCACCTTTTTGTCGTTCACCAATTCTATTTTTATCATTTCTGCTCATTACAAAAAAAAATCGGCATCTTAAAGTTAAGAATAGTTCAAAGTTAATATTTTACTGTTCAAAAGTCATTACATACAGCTATAAAAAGCAGACAGTTTTGTGAGCCAAACATCGAAGATGCTCTCACAAGGATGCACCGAGTGATTAACGCACTTCAAGATGTGTCACACTTTGGCAGCCATAAGTCTTGAATTTGCATCAACCTTTTTCCAAGCCGACATCTTAATGTCTGGATATTCTTACATACATACCAGCCCACTGATAATCATTTTTTACACTTAAATACTCCATGAGGTCAAATGAAAACTCTATCTGGGTTGTATCTCAGCCGAGGGGTCTGCCTATTCAACGCTGACTAACTAGACAGCCTGGGACAGAAATTCAGTAGTAGTCAATGCCAATTATTGCATCTACCAGCTCATGTAGACATTATCTTTGTGTTTTTGTTAATGTGTGTGTCTGAAATGCATGTCTCTTGTCACTGGCTGCTGGAGAGAAGTGTTGTGTTTTGTGTGTTTTGTGATTGAGGGATCAGGGGAGGAATGAGAGAGGCACAGCTGTGTTTCCAAACATACCCGTGGATTATCGCACCAGCTCAGTGCAGAAGGGACGAGGGATGCAGCGAGGAAGTGAGAGAGAGAGAGAGAGAGAGGTTGTGGTTCCAGAGAGAGAAAATGTGAAAAATCCCAAACAAAATGCACCCTTGGGAGACCACGTGCAGACTATAATAGTGTGTGTAAATGTGTGACATGGGCATTTGGACTCTGCAACAGCTGCAGTAATGAGTAGCCCTTGGTTGCAAACACTGATGCACATTTCCTCCCCTGAGATTCATGCCTCAGATTAGAGTCGGTGGAGAAACTTGTTTATACAAATATTACTCTCCCCTAAAGCTGTACAGGGTGGCTGGGAAGATAGACGGAGAAAGCTGGGTGAAAAAGGATAGAGACAACCCGAGGATAAACAGGATGAGGGTGGGGTAAAAGGACTGAAGACTGTTAAAATGTTGCTGCCTGTATGCAATACTGATCAAAGCTACAGAGGAGTGCATATATGTGTGTAAAACACAAACTTGTCTTGTTTGCCAGGCAGCTGGAGTTGGATCCTACACCGGTCAGCAGCCCTGATCTCCTCCTCCTTCTTCACTATCAGCCTCTGGAGACCTGATACCCAGTCCTGGGCCACTGTGGGGTTTACATTCTGTACACAAGTAAAATGGAATGACAGGCAGAGGAAAAAATAAAGAGAAAAAGAGATGGAGGAAAAATTAAGGGAAAGAATAAGTGAGAAAGAGAGAAAGAGATCATTTAAAAATGAATCCCTTTGATTTAGGAATGCCAAGCAGCTGTGAAAATGAACTTGAATTACTTGTGCTCAGTGCATCCAAAACTGCATGGTAAAAGCAATTTAACACTAATGGTTTCATTATTCTATAGCCGTTACATAATGCAATCAACATTTACTTCATAAGTGAAAGCTGCAGATTGTGTTTTTGTATTAAACTCTTTAGTATTGGATTGAATGTGGTTTATAGTATTTTCGCTCCTAATTAGGGGTGGGAATCACAGAGTAACGATTATGATATGATACGATTAGAGTATCACAATACAGCGATTATGTGGTAATTACAATCATCTAACAAAATATCAAGAAATCTGACTGAGGAATATAAAAATACCCCTAAAAAGGCAAAGTGGAGGAATTATGTATTTATTCACTGCATTGTGGTCTCAGTTTGACAATATTTGACATGCACTTAGATGGCACAGTGTATAAATAGTGAACAGAGTCTTAGCTGAGTGTCTCTTTATCACACACATTGACTGCAACTTGTCCATGTCCACGTGTGACATCAATTATCATGTGAAATAGCCACAAGCTGACAAAAGCAGAATGCTTCTTGAGTTCAAATGTTTGAGGAATGGATATAACAATGGCTCACTCAGATCTTTTCAATTAAACATTACACCCCAAGGAGTCATGAAGTAGTGAGTCTGGTAAGTCAAGGGATATTCATTTAGAGTGCCTGCATGTTTTTTTAAAAATAAAAATATCAATATTTGACACCAGTGTATTGAAAATAATATAGCAAGAGGAAGCGATATGATACATTGCTGTATTGATATTTTGCCCCATCTCTACAACTAATACAATAAAATGCTGCTGCAGTGACAAGTGGTAATATTGAGGTGGTCTCTAATCCAACTGAACATCTTGATAAGGCTACACTGCATTTTTAGATCTATTTTACTGACATGCTACACACGTAAATGCCATTTTTTGACAAGGATATCCTTACATTTTAATACATGGTTCCAAAATGTAGGAATAACCAGAATCCTGTCAGGTTCATTTATTTGTTGTGTTTAGGAACATTCCTGGCAGTGTGCAGCTCACACATCTCAGTCCTACATCTTTCTTTACTTCTAACAATCTCTCCATCCCTCCCTCCATCTCTGGGACACATGTCCCTCTGAGAGCTTCTCTGTTACTCTGCCTCCCACTCTGCTTCTGACAGACCTACCAGCACAGCACAAACACAGCCTCACACACTCATGCTGCGCTCTGCAAACTAAACCTCCATTCCAGCAGCACAGACAGGCTTGTGTGTGTGTGTGTGTGTGTGTGTGTGTGTGAGTGAGTGAGTCTGCATAATACGGCAGGCTTGAATGGTACAAATCAAGACTTAAGAGACTCCTAGTCTCCAAGAGACAAATTGCCCACACTGGCACATTCCACAGCTCAAACATTATATGTCTATATAACAGCCCAGCCCTTATGGACATCTGAGGGGAAGCGTAATGAATGTTATTTTAAGTCCTGAGGTAGAGTGGAGGAACATTTGTCTATGTCAACTTCTGTCAAGCTTCCAAAAATATCAGTAGACAGTATAACTATTCAAAGATCTCATATTAAGTCAAAGTCACAAAAAAGTTCATAACTGTATTCATTCTTTACCTTCGTGATGACCGAAACGTTTTTTTGCCGCGTCTTTTTTGATATTGATTCTCTCTCAGGCAAGAATAAATGATGATTATCTGGAATAAATATGATCAGATGTAATTCTTAAATGCACTTGATATAATATGTAACGTGTCATTTGGTCGCTTATTGCTACAACTTGTGGGGAAAGACCAGATGATGCATCAGAGCATGAGGAAGGAGGACAGAGAAAAGTGACTACGCATAACACTTTTAAAAACATTACCTCATCTGTGAGCATTTCTGCCAGAGTCATGTCAGATAGATATTAATCAGCAACAGTGTGTTTTGTTTTTTTTTAACAATGAAGACAACTACTCCCATGACGCCAAGGTACTTCACAATATCATCAATCTGTGTCATATGACCCCTATCAGTAGAAAATACACACTATGGATTTAATCAAACTTCCCCCAAAGGACATTGAAGACAAGACATGTACTGAGTTCAGCTAATGTGACTTTAACTCAGTGCTTGTATTCAGTGCAATCATATGGTACCTGGTAGTTGCCTTTGAGGCTGCTGATCATGCCGGAAATCTGGTTGACCAAGCTAAGGTCATGGATCAGGTTCTGCAGATCTTGGTACAACTGACCAGGGCCCATGTACAGCTTGTCTGCAGGGAAACACACATAGGGAAATATATCAAAAATGACACAGATTTTTATTTACATAAACAACTTTTTAAACCCCAAACAACTTGCACTTGATATGAAGCCAAGCTTACTGCTGAGACCACTTCTTATTAAAGGGTGAGCCATAGTTTTACTTTCAACTAATAGATAGCAGTGAACACATTCCCATATAAAAAATCAGTGTCCTCATGTGAGCTGGAAAGAATTAAATAATGCAAAACTGACAGGTAGCAAGGTAACTGAGCTGAGCCCTCACAGGCTGATACACTGGTTGGATAGCTGGAATGAGTGAGGCCACTGTGATGAGAGAAGCAGTTAAAGTGGACAAAAAAAGACAAAGATCAATAAAGACCAATCAGTCAGTTTCCCACAGGGAGTGCTGACAGCTCTGCAAACTTGGCAGCCATTCTCAACAGTGGGCTTGTTTGTTCACAAGTACTCAGGGTTAGCCTTCAGAGGACACACACATATTGGCTTTTTGTGCTAGCCCGACAGCACATATCATACATATCTGCTCTTTACACTTGTACCTACTGCATGTGGGCTGCAATAGCTGTGCTGTTAGGTATTTGCATCTCCTTTTTTTTGCACTTAAGCTCAAAATATCAAGCCCCGATGATCCCATGTGATGTGATGAGAGCGGTTACTGTGTTGCTGTTCAGTATCAAAATGAAACAACAACTTGCTTTGTGCGCACACAGCCACAAAGCTCATCAAAGGTCTGGCATGCTTTTCCCGCTCCATCTCTCTCTCTCTCACTCACACACACACACAGACACACACACTCACAAAATCATAAAGATAATCATGAAGAATAGCTTTTACAGATCAGAGAAGGAACGAGTGTTCGTTGACCGAAATTGCCAACCGAAAAGTTATCGAGGTCATTTAATCAAATGGTTCAGTTAGCAGTGGTGCGCAGGCCTCCAATTAAAACCTAACTGAAAACATTTTAGCACACACTACATTGACCGTTAAGAGAGCATATATGTGAACAAAGAGTTAAACTGAACCAGGGTCTCTGGCACCAAAATGACTGTTTGCTTTTCTACTGCCATTCTACTCTCTCTTCCCCCTGCCCTCACTCCTCCTCCTCCTCCTCCTCCTCCTCCTCCTCCTCTTCTACAATAGTCACAGAGTTTGTCTGGT